>CM076570.1:1016303346-1016581992 GCA_034641835.2 Pinus albicaulis
GGTTAAACACCTGGCCTTTGCACTGAACGTACAAGAGCCTATGCAGACTCCAGACTCCCAGACTCCTGACATTTTATTTTGAGCATAGGAGATGTATTCTTCTAGACTAAAGAAATGGCCAAATTATGAGAAATTTCCCAAAACAGTAGCATGAAAAACATGTATTCTCAAATATCAACTTGAAATTTACCATATAATAGACATGAAATTTTTATGAGCTACAAAACATTCATACAAATGATAATAGAGAAGAAACAATGTCAAACATTCATACCACAAGTATCCCAAAGAAATAGCCGCAATTTTTCCACACTTCATACAACCGATTACACCGTCCTTGATCATAATAACATCCAACTAATTCCAACCCTTGGTGAGAGTGAAGAAAGGGAAGATACATAGACATCAAAAATACATTCTCTTATCCTCAAGGGTCGAATTCCGAATTGGGGATGAGATACACAAAATTATGAATCGAAATGGAGGTAGGGACCAAGTGATCGCTCCTTAATTACATTGAAACCGATTCATTTGACTTTGATGATTACATTTACATCATGAATCTACCCTAGTAACTTATCCATCATAATTGCATTCACCATGCTCAATTACATAGTGAAATCATCAATTTCAAAGAAAAAGTCAAATTTTCAAATGAAATTTCAAAAATATCACAAACTCGTCAAACATGCCTCCGCTATCAAATGTACATCCATGTTGCAAACCTGTTTTTTGGGTGCTCTTACCGTGTTGTCCAAATTGGGCCCATAATAGCTCGTTGGAAAGCTATCCCTGTCATTTCCAAATATGCCTTTAGTTTTCAAAATGAAGCTCATTGGGCCTCACAAAACTCAATTCACCCAAGACCTGCCTACGGCGCGCTGTGGCCAAAATGAGGAAGAAACATGATTTTTTGCTTGTTTTTTGACATTTTGACATGGTTTTGCAAACCAAGGCTAGAAAAGTGGTTTTTTGAGATGTATTTACCATTTTTCATCCAATGGTGGTGGCCTTTGAAAAAAAAAAAAAAACTTCAAAAAAAGAGCTTAGCACCAAGGCTAGTGCCTTTATACTTTCTCTATCACATGATTGTCCAAGGTTTGCAAATAATTACAAAAACTTCAAAACTTTACCCCAAACTCCTAAAAAATTTAATAATTTGATGCTAATGATGTGGCTAGGCATGAAGTGAGGCTCAAAGAATATATCAAGCCTCCTTCTCTTCTGCATGGTCAAAGGCTCAATTTTGCCTTGGCTTGTCTAAGCTTTGCCCTTGCAATTTTGTCTCTTGCGTAGTGCTTTTCCATCCTCCTTTGTATGTCATTCTCCGCCGTCTCTTCCTCCTCCTCTTGCATGTAGTCTTTGTTTTCTTCATCGTGTCTAGGTCTAGAAACTCTAGGGAGATGAATTGGGAGTGAAATGTAGGTTTAGGGAGTGGGGAATGGGATGGGAAAAAAATTAGGGAGATGGGGGAAAGGGTTTATGAAATGAGGTAGGTGACAAGGAGTAGTAATGATAAGGGATTTAGGATAGGGAATTTTATTGGCAGTAAGAGATTTTGGAAGTTCAGGGAAATGAGTAGCCTAGGTCTTAGGGTTTCAAAGGAAAAGGGCTGAGGAAAGGGGATTATGACAGGGGGTGAGGATAGGGTCAATATGATGTGGGAAGGGGAATGAGAGTGCTAGGAATCAAATTGGGAATGAGGGAATGAAATTATGGTTTGTGAAGCTAGGCACACTTCAAATTTTTCATGAAGATTCAAAACGCCATGAAAATTGCTCTTTGAGGAATGAAAGGAAGGTACAAATGTGTATTACTTGCTAAGAGAAGGTGGGAACCTTTGCTTAAGTTTAGGAGGCAATTTGGCATGAAGTTTGGAGCTTGTTGTAGAAATTGGCAAACGGTAGTGCATAAAGTAGGCGCCCAACGCCAAGAGGAAATGCGTGCTGCCAAGAGGAAACACGGAGTTAACACACAAAGGCAGTCACCATCTTGCAAAGCCACTTTGAAGGGCCTTCCCGAGTTCCAAATTGAGCTCATAATAGCCTTTTGAAACATTCTCTCCCGGCTACACAATGGACCTATCAATAACTGAAAATGATCAAGTATAGCCCCTCAAAAATCAATTCTCCCAAGACTCGGGCAAAAAGTGCAGAATGAGGGGTAAAAATGCAAAGCAGGATTTTGTAGGCAAATTTTGAGACCTTCCTCAACTCCAAATTGAGCTCCGGATAGGTCATTAGAAATCTCTCTCTGTGTAGTTGCCGCTCTGACTTACTCCCAACAAGTCATTTGACATTCCATCGGTGAGAAAATTTATATTTTCCTAAAGTCACTCCTGCACTGCGCAACTTTCCGTGGCACCCCGTATTTTTGACATTTCTCCAAAACCATGACACTTGTAAAAAATAAACAAGTTTTTTCTTCCTTTGCCTATGATGGACAAAAACTTTCACTTTTTCTAACGACTTCGTTTTGTCAAACATACTTTGAAGAAATCCAATTCTATGTGTGGCAAATGATTTGTCCCTTGGAATGACTTCTGAAAAATGGTGGGGACATGATGTTTATGAGTTGAATCATACTTGCTAAAATTACTCCCTTATGCCTCCTCCGCTAGATTTCTCTCGATTTCATAGCAAACCCTAGCTCGATGGGAGGAAATTAGGTTTAGTGCTTGTGGAAAATGATGATTTTGAGGTCTAGACTAATGGGAAGTGTTTAGGAACACTAATGACTTTTGGAACTCTGAATGACTCGCTAATGAAACTTTGAGAATTCTTTGAATTTGACATTTTTGATGCTTTGGGAACTTTGAGTTAGACACTTTGGAACCATAAAATTATTACATTTGAATAACATAAAATTACATAGTGAAAATAAAATTATTACATTGTGAAATCCAAATTACATGTCAAAATGCAAATTTTTCTTTAGAAGCTATCTTCACATGGAGAAGAGAAGTTTATTGGATCACCCTTTACTTTTGATCTGTGATGGAATGGATTTTTATTAACCGCTAAAACCCTAATGACCTAGTGAAACCTTGAAAAACCCTAAAACACGAATGAGACCTGAGGACCGAATTTCAAGATGACATGATTGACATTATGGCATGATGACATTAATCTCATTTAATGATGTAAAGTCACGAGGTATGAAACTATGCCAACAAGTCATCAAATTTGAGGAATTCACACCCACCCCCCTCATTTCTCTTGTCGCGCTCCCCCTCGCCGAAAAGTCCACATTGTTGACCACCTTCTCATCCACCAATCTTATCCCCACATTACCTACCCCGACCTCATTGCCACCAACCCACCTCCTCCACCACTCTCCACCATCTCACCACATAAACCCCACTCCTTTTGATCTTTTGCCCATTTGATTCACCCCCCATATCCATTGGGCCCCCACCAAATGTTGCTACCCGGCACTTTCTTGCCACACTGGCACCACTTGCCACCATTAATAATTCCCACCCTACGCAACGAATCCGCTCCCTTGTAACGATAAAATGGTAACGACATACGCAAATCGATAATCTATTTGATCCCCGTATTAATCGTAAAAATTCGTTTTCTCTCGCCAATTCTTTTCCCTACCAGTTAATTGCTAATAAAGTTTCGATCATACAAGAACCGGTAATCTCCTTGTCGCTGTAATTCAAGCATAGACCCCGAATTAGCTCCATATTACAAGCATCCTCCCCACCTATGTACCTACCAATCAACTTCTCATCTCAAGTAATCTAATCTTTCTTCATTTCTCCTAATCTACAGCTAATGGCCCCAAAAGGAAAACTCCCCCAAGAATATAGGGGAGAAAACTCCGATGAGAACCCAATGCTACTCCCTCCCATCGACTCGACCATTTGCTCTCTGCTGATCCGCAATATAAAATTGTGCACACCCAACCGTGAATTCGACTTGCTCGAACTTCAGCTTGGTTAAAACAAAAATACCTTGACCAAAGAAGAAGAGTTAGAATATGGGAGTCTTCCCTTCCATAGTTTATGTTTCCCCAAACTCACTTATTCCGTGAAATTATTTCCTAGTGTCATACTAGCCATGTACCATCCGCAGAGCCATAGTAATCTCTAATGGTGAAGTTCTCTCTTCATTACTACAAATTCGAAGCCATATCCAAGACAAGCCAGTCAATTATTCTAGTCCGTCGTGCCTTGTCCGTGGATTATCTCACCGAATTATATAAAAAAATCGATTTTCCTGTTGCAGAGAGCAAAGATCTTTGAGATCTTTCTCCTCGAGGATGCCTAGCTTCCCTAAAGCTAATCCTCCTATTTCTCCTCGATGTTTCCGTAAGGCAACCAAGCAAATCATCACCATAATTTCATACATATCCTTGGCTACTATTCAAACCAATGGGTTGATGAAGTCATTATTGGTTTCTCAATATTTTCCACAAATGAGAAGCCTCGTAATTTCAATTATATTCAATATATTGCAACATGTCATGCATGATTAGTTGAATAAGTTTCCCACGCAGGGATCCTTAAGTGTTCTATAGTATTGGTGTACTTATTCATCTACAATCAAGTAGACATGTTTTTCACTCTACAACAGGATGAATGAGCAGTGGTGAAGCCCAATTAGTAATACATTGGACATCCTTGGTAAGAAGGAACTCCAAGAAAATTTTCCTTCACAAAGTATATAGATCGCTCTCGTATATAGTAGTTTTCCTCCTAAATAGTGAATTGAGCCCAGGGTATGCGTATGTTCAAAAAAATTCAATTAAGTGATCAAGTTACATTGTGTGACTAGTATTTATACTCGTAATTATACGTAAATCGTGGTTTAGTGGGTGTGGGAATTCGTCACTCTATAGGCTACCAAAGTATGTACCCATGAGACTTTTCTCATTAGAGTACATAAGACAGTATGATCCATATGGATGACATGCACTTTGTGGCCGCCAATAAGAAAGCACAGCTTAAGATTAAAGCACAAGCTGGGCCCTTTGTCTCCAATGTCATGATAGCCGGTCGATATGCTGATTTGTAGCTAAAACAAATGAATTTCAAGCTAAGTTTCACATGGTTCCATGACCTCTTTGGTTTAATTTCTAAGCCGAGGTGATGCGTAAACAACACCATACATACTCCTCGGCCGTAAATCGAGAAATATATGAACTAAACCCACTGAAGAGAACACCCTACAAGAGGCAAGAATGGTGTTATCTCCACCACAACCTCTCAGTCCCACACCTCAGAGAAACAGAAAAACAAGAGAAAAGGATAAGAGAGGAGTCCCCAATTAAAGAAATTAGAGCCAAAGAATTTTTAATTTATAAGAAGAAATAAAAAAAAATTAGCACCAAAGATTTTAGACAGTAGGGCCCAAAGAGCAGGAAGCCATTGTGTTGACAAGTCCTCATGCATCCACCAAGGATGATGATATCGTCACAGTTCCCCTTCTTCTTCAACTACAAAAGATCCTCCCCGAAACTTCATAGTCAATAGATTTGCTCAAGACATCGCTGAGCCCAACATCTTTGCAAAGTACAAAGCTCGTTAAGCAAAGAAATGAAATACCGAAGGCCTCCACATATTCACAATTTTGGAAGCAGATTGCAACACATCACGAAAGACAGGTTTCTTTCAACCTTTGATATTGAGAAGGAAAATTCCGTATTGCCTTTCCCAGAAGCCAAAAAGTACTAGCACCAAGAATATAATCAGACTATAAGGAACATGCATTTTCATTTGGATGCACAACAAATACACCCCAGATCAGATGGACATGCACAAGGCACTGAAATGATGTATTCTTCACTAACAAATGTTGCCATGTCATTGGCCAAGGTTGCGGTGTCTCATGAATAATACCATCTTACCTCAAATTGGAAAATATGTCATCCTTAGCTAAAGACACCAAAATTAAGTCATTGGAGTGACCCAATAATCAAATTGGGATACACCCGATGATGAAGGTTGGGCAAGAGGAGATAATAAAGAGAAAAAATTGTGATATTGCAGCATTAAGAAAACAATTGAAGTTGTCTCACACTAAAGACCCTCAAAGCCAAGGAATTTGGAGAAATGTAGAAGGAGAAAGAAGAGACGTTTAAGATTATTATCGAGCGTAATAGTCGATTAGGGATATGGAGGTAGACAGAGAAATCAAGCCAAAGAAAAGACAGTAGTATAATTAGCCATAGTCCCTCTTAATAGCCTCATTGCAAAGGGGTCATCACTCCAAGTGCATCCAAATCGACATCCGAACCAAATACGTACAACAAATGAATTAGTCAAAGCTATGTACAACCTCGAATCTTCACCAACAAGAGATTGCAAGATTAAAGCTCAGCTTAAAAAATAATGTCTTAGAAAATCATCAGTATCGTACAACTCTGTATTTTGAATTGGTATAAAATCCATAAGCTAAACTAAAGGTTCGCAATTGCAAAGGTGAGTCGTTAATGGCCCAAGCTAGAGAAAACATATGGATGTAAATAAATGAGGCCATCACACAGGTATGGCCTTCCATTCAAATTGTATTTGAGCAAGAAGAGTTGGATACAAAGGTCAACAAAGATAATAAAACACATCAAGAAAAGCTTGGGACAAGCCCTGGGAAGCTAGAGCTATAATCAAGGTCTTAAATTCCAAAAACATAGTGGAATTAGAGGAGTTGAGGATCTAGGACAACATAGATAATTCTAGAAGTCAAGAAAATGCACACCAATAGAAGCCTCATGCTTCAACCTGAGAATAAATGCTAGAATTTGGATATCGATATTCAAATATTTCTCTATAAAAATATGTGTGTTGGGAACAGAAGGTCTACCAAGACTCGGTGAATGAAGGATAAAATCTAATCAATTTGAATGACTACCAAGAAAAGCAGGAGAAAATTTCGCAAGACACATCCAGATTTGGCAGTGCATCAAAGGCCATATCACAGTAGAAGGCATTCATGGAGGCCTTGGAGTTTGATTTATTTCATCGTTTATGAGCTCGGCATTTGTTCATCAACAAGCCCACTTTCCGGTAAATACACAGAGGTTGATGAAACCCACAGTAAAATTAATTAAATTTTCTATTCCAACCGAAGATAGATGGGATAAATTATACGGCCATCGGAGTGAAATCATTTTTTTTATCTCGTACAACACAACAACAATGCGTAGAATTCCGGTGCACACCAAGCAAAGTCGCAACAACAACCTCGAGAATCGTGCCAAAGAAGCTAAACTTCCGTTCGTAAAATTCCTATAATTTTGTGCTATTTTTGTAATTATGTTCTAGATATTTTAGGAATTCTACATTGATCCTTACATCAAACTATTTTGTAATAATTTTGTATAAGTACTTTAGAATTCAAGTAATGTTGTTGGGATTTACTTGGAGAAAAGGAACTACATTGCAAAGTAGCTCATGCAGGTTTCTTGATCGATTTTGAAGTAATACAAATAATACACTGATTCTTGTGCTGTCATGTGTACCAGTGAAGTGTATCTCCCATTGTTTGCGTTTATTTTCCATTATTCTTATACTTTCCATATTCGAATTATTTCGTAGATGAAGTGCGTAACATGTTTAAATGTACACTTTGCTTCGGCGAAGAATAGTTTTTTATGTTTTCTCGCCGAAGGTTAAATACAAAATTTAACCGCTTTGTCTTTAATTGAATTTCTTAATCTACTTCTTTCATTCACTCATAAAATCTAATGGATCTAGTAAATCGTGCCTACCCTGCCTTGTAATATTGGTTGGTTAGCTCGTTTGATCAATTAAACTTTGTTGACTCCATTTCCCAATGGTTTACTATCACCGTCCCGACCCCACAACAAATAAAAAAACCCAAACTTGAAATAGATAGCTAGCCTAATATCTCAATATAAACAAATTTAAATTCAACAAAGAGATCTCCTCTCTCGAAACCGGAAGGCATAAATTCCCGCCTTCCAAAGTGGTCTAAGGTTACCTCCGTGATTTACTCGCAACCTCAAAAATTACGTGAGTGATAACATAAAGGAAACTCCATATGCTATGTGAAATTCCTAACAACTGCTTTAGAATAGTAGCGACTACAGAGCCGGGCGCTAAAGGACAAGCTCAAAAAGATCAAGATGGAGAAGAGCAACACAATACCAAAATACTTGATTGGAAGCTTAGTGAATGCTTAGATGAGCTTGGAAGTGCCTGTGTGACAATTGGTGAGAATGATTTGGTGAGCCTAGCATTTTTAGGCCTTCCCAAGAGCCGGCACAACTACCTTGATTTGGTGAATGGGAGGAGAAGCTACTGCAGTTGGAGCGATTGTGGTCCTACTGCAGGCGAAGAAGAGATTCAAATTTAACACCAGATGGATCCTCATCAAAGACCGATGATGAGGAGGAATTGTGCTCTGCTGAAAAGGTGAAGAAAGGGTGTATACAAGGTCCATTCAAATTAGATTCCCAATCGTGAAGGAAAGAAATGAGACTTGTCGCAGGTAAAATGTTTTCACCGTCATGAGCTTGGAAACTATGCTACAAAGCATTCGCACAAGAAGACCGGTAATAAGGCCTCGAAGTGACAGGTGAAGCACTTGCTCTGGCCGCCTTGAGTTGGATTTCACCCTCATTGCATGCATGGTGTCATTGGTGATGGGTGTGTGGGTACTTGGATAGTGGAGTTTTATTCCATATCACCGACAAGAAATAATTCTTCGCAGCTTGGAGGAGAAGAATATCCAAATGCACATTGAGATGGGAGAGGACGAGAGGCATAGTGTTGCCGCATAGGTACAAATACTCTTAAGAGGGAGTTTGGTACTCCTCTCCCAATAAAATATGTCATGTATGTTCCCGGTTTAAATAAGAATTCGTTTATGTTGCTATGTTGGAAGACCAAGTGGCTATGATGTGATATTTGCAAAGGAAGTTCCTTCATCACAAAGGCACTGGACAAGTGAAAAAGACTGGGGTTCAAGTAAAGAACCTCTACAAATTGGATGTCGAAGACTCGTGTTGCCTTGAGCACGAAAGGCAGAAGGTGGAGAGCCGAGACATCGCGTGAGTTATGGCACGTGGGAGATTGGGCCATCTACACCATGGCGCTTTGAAGATCATGCAAATGCATTTCACAGTAACTTCCCAAAGTTGCACTTGAATAACGAGATACATGCAAAGGGAGAAGCATTCGGGAAGCACACTGTAAAGCCACCCTTCACGATAAGGAAAACCGAACAAAGGCAGGGACCTGAGAGAGTTCACTTAAACGTGTGTGGGCCGTTCGGTTGTGCCCATAACAAAACACAAGTACAATGTGATTTTGTAGATGATTTTCACGCAAGTGTTGGATTCTCTGCGTGGTTGAAAGATCAAGTTCTCAAATTTTTTGAGTTCAAGTCACTTGTCGAGAAAGATAATAGGAAGTACAAGAAGGCTTCAAGAGCTACAATGGTAGAGAACTGTCTCTAACCAATTCAAGAACTTCGTGTTTAGAAAGAATTTGAAGGGAAATGATAGCACCTCATAACCACAACAAAATGGGGTTGGCATAAAGGAAGAATAGAACTATTGTGGGAGCAACACGAGCAATGTTGCATAATCATGGCCTACCATTGCATCTATGGGCAGTACATGCAATATAGCGCATTTGTACAGAATAGATGTCCTCATCGATACTTGTGATGAGTACACCCACAGTAGAAGCTTTTTCAAAGTAAGAGATCGTATACCGTATTTTAAAATTTTTGTCTACTCTACTTTATTTCATGTAACCAAAGATGCCGTGAAGAAGGTAGAGCTAATACCGAGTTGGGTATATTTGTGGGGAACACTAATACACCTCATAACTATCGATGTGCCCTTGCCATTGGCCGTGATGACAAAGGTCAGAAGAGATGTGAATCTCAATGAAGAGAAGGCCATGCGAATTTCCCTTGAGAGGGAGCTTCATTTGCATGCAATTGAGGAGATCTTGGTTCCAAAATAAGAACCTCAAGATGTGTAGCAACCACAAGCAGAGGAATAAAGAGTGGAAGCACCCACTTATGCAGGCATCGACATGAAGTGCACCAGAGAGATTGATAGGTTGGTGCTTGATGCTAGAGAGATTGTGGGAGCACCCACATCACAACACGTGCAAAGGAGGTCTCTAGAGCGACACACTAGCCATGGCTCTGTGAGTTGGGAGTGTAGAGATAGAGCCATCCTCTTTCATGAAGTAGTGTAGCAACCAATTTGGGTTGATGCCATGGTTGAGGAGTATGACTCCATTATTAGAAACAACGCATAGGAAGTTGTCCCAAGACCTAGGTAGTTAGTCGTAGGATCCAAGTGGATCTACAAGGTGAAGCGTGTGTTACGGGAGTGTGGAGAAACACAAGGTCGCATTTGTGGCCGTGGGTTCTTCCAAGTGGAGGGGATTGATTACTACGGGAGACTTGCAGCAATAAATAAGAAGGTACTCATCAATCAGATCCATCCTTGCACTTTCGCCGCAAATGGAAGTAGATACACGTATGGATGCAAAGACAACCTTCCTCAATCGGGTGATTGAAGAAGAGGTACATTGAGAAACCAAAAGGTTTTGAAACTTTCGACAGAGTTGCGTATGCAATACTTTACCATATTGTGGTAGAAGGTAAATTTTTTATCATTGTAATTTATGTCAATGATTTGACATCACAGTGATAAGCCGCTCATCAAGTTCATAAAAGAGGACCTTGCAAGAGAATTTGAGATGATGGACATGGGGCTCTGCACCATTTCCCGGGATTAGAAATTTGGTAGAGAGATGGGGAGGTATTTGTATCTCATGGCAAGGATGCTACCCAGATTCTCAGGAAGTTCCACACAGAGGGCAAAGAACCCATGGAGACTCCTCTAGCAGAAACGAGAGGAAGGAGAATGCTTACCAGCAAAGTAAGAGATGCTACCATCTACAGGAAACTTGTAGGTTCACTCATGTATTTGGTGAACATGACTAGACATATGCTATGTGGTTAACCAACTTAGTCAAGTTATGGTTGCTTCAATGCTTCCTTGGAAGGGAGGAAAGCATGTGTTGAGATACCTCACAGTAATTACGCAGTATGGGCTATGGTATAGACGAACGTAGGAGTGATGCTTCAAGGCTTCACAAATGCAGTTGGGAAGGGGAGTCCGTCCGACAGAAGAGCACATCGTGGGGCATCTTCCCGCATTGATTAGCATCGGCCCCCGGCATGCGAGGAAGTGCAGACCGCCTGCACCGCCCAACAAAGCCAGAGTGCGACACAGTACCGGTCGAAGTGAGAGGCCATGTGATGTGAGTAAGAGGACTTCTAGGCTTTTTATCACTGTAGATGGATCCGATGCTGATTTATTGTGATAATCGAGTTGCATCAAATTCTCTACATCCGGGGCTTTTTCATGACAGTCCAAGCATATTGATATCTAGTATCACGATCTTAGAGATTGTGTAAGGTAGGGTGCATTATGTCATTAGAGTACATTCCCATGGAGGAGTAGGATGCACACATCTTGACAAAGGCATTTTCAAGAGGAAAATTGAGTCCACAGAGGCAAGATCGGGCAGCAAACAATCCCTTCTCTTGTTGAGAGGGAGTATTGAAATTGGCAACAAGAAATGAGCTCAAATTCTGATTTCCCTCAATTAAATTAAAAGGAAATTGTAATTCCACATCACATAATAGCTTGCATGAGTTAATTGAGTTAGGAAGACTTAGTTAGCTCATTCAATTAGAGTTGGGGGTCAACTGAGACATGTATGCTTCACTCTAAGTTTTAGGGGCTCCAATTTTTTTGTAAATTTTCATAGATGTTCTATGCTTGATGCAACTTTACTTTATACTCGATATCAAATAGCAATCACATAAACATGAAAGTCAAATGTTGATAGAACATACTAATAGACCGACTTCACATAAGCCAAAATACACTTAACTTGATCAAAGAAATATATGTGTGTGGTGCGTGGGATTACGTCACGTAAGATGCTTCAACCAAAGAAAGTCTCTCACGGCTCACCAATCCTAATGTGTCACACAACCTCTCAGAAAGCTCTACAACAAATAACCCAAAGTCAACAAAAGTCAATGATGTCCAAATAATGGTCAATGCAAAACAACAAGAAATAGAAAGTCAATGCAAATGCAAGGCAAAGTCAACGTCCAACCTCTATTTTTGTGCCAAAAAACATTGGAGATTGAAGTTTAGGGAGAATTTCGGGTCAATTTGACCAAGCGTTGACCACATTCAACGCCGGTCAATTCTCGCGTTGAAAACCCAGAAATGGCCTAAAACCCTAGTCGCTTTTTCCCACGTGTGAGCAAAGAGAAGCTCTTCAAGATGATGATTGAACCAATCGATGCGTAGAGAGAATGTGTGATGAGTTATGGTGAAAATTGGACTCTTCAATCAAAAGTGACTAACATATATCCATCTATGAGGGTGTGTGGACACATCCGTTGGGGCTCCAAGCCCAGCACACATAATCTGTGTACACTTTGCACATAAGTGGAATTAATTCAAAATAAATGTTTTGCTCATCGGATCAAGAGATATTTAAATCTATCTGGTACTTTTCTGAAAGGATGAATCCAATAAAATATTGGCATCATCATCCGAGCATCACAACATGGAGTTTGGACCTAGTTCCCCAAAAATTAACACTCCCTCTCAACCAGGGAGAACTCCGTCCACCCTCGTGCCATCCAAACATTGTGCATCATCTCGCCATAACTTGCTTTAATGGCTTCTTTAGTTCGTAACAAAAGGTGAGTCACAAAGACATCACCCCCGGTTGACAAATTTAGCTCAAAGGTCCGAAACCTCTATAGGACCCAAAGGAGTCTCATACTAACCTCCAAAGTCGATTGGAGGTCCGAAACCTCACCAGACTTGGATCCCAGATCAAGTGGTTGGACATGTGCCATCCTAAAACATAGAGAGCACGAAAATCTCTCCGATACGTCCATCGGTCTTGCTACCTGTCTCTTCCCACCGATTGGCCAAGATGAGAGGTATCCCACGCAGTCCCGGACTCCACATGTGGCAGGGATGCATGCCGGTCATAGATCGCAGAGAGGTGAGTCAACTCAATATCATAATGGTGGAGCTTAAGCACACAACAAGGTTCGGCAAGCCTAGCTTTGTGGTTGTTTACAGCTCCAAGAAGCTATCCACAAAGCTCCCGCAGTTCCCAAGCTCATCGTCCAAATTGGTGACCCTTAGCATAGGTCGGCTCACTCCATCTCCAAGACTTTTACCAAGGTTACGACCCTGACCTTCCCCAAGGGCTTTGTGAGAATATCCGCGACCTCGGCCATCGGGGCCCTATATTGAGCCTGGCGCTGCCTCGTTGTACCATTCCTGGGATAAAGTGGTCCCGATATCAATATGCTTGGATCGGGAACACGGGATTTTCTCACAAACGAATCCCACTTTAGTTATCACAAAGGATACCCGTGGTATTCAGTACATGTCCAAACACCATTGAAGAGCTTTCGCAACCAAATACCACAACAAAGCCGTATTCGCCGCAATGTATTCGGCCTCGCCGGTGCTCAAAGCCATCGACTCGCTTCTTGCTCATCCAAGATATTGAAGTGCACTCCAAGTGTGAACCAACATCCAGATGTGCTCTTGCGATCCACCACACCGCCATCCCAATCGCACCGCATATCCATGGAGTCTCAAACTACCGACAAAGCAGTATCTCAAACATGGTTTATCGTGCTCCGAAGGTATCTCAACAGATTCTTGGCACCAACCCGGTTGAATGGGATGAGGATCAACCATTTGCTGACCAAAGTGTTCACTACAAACACATTGTCCCGACGGTGTTCACTAAGAACATCGGTGGCCCCTACAAGTTGATGATACGTGGTAGGATTTGTTATCACGAGCTCAACAATGTTTCCACTCAACTCTTAAAGTTGAGCTCCACTTGCCGACACAAACTTACACCCACCATTCCAAATTTTCTTAATAACTTCACAATGTATTTTCCTTGAGAGAGGAAAATCTCGCCGTGTCTCCTCGCCGCACGGTCTGTGCCCAGGGAAGTAATGCATCACTTTAGGTCCTTCATCTCGAACTCAAAGCGAGCTCCTCTTACACCGATGAATGAGAGGGTTAGCACCCGTCAGAAGAGATCGTCCACATAGAGAACCACAGAATGAGAGTCTTTTCTCTATCAACCTTGAAGTAAAGGTTTGGATCAGCATTTCTTCGAGTGAAGCCCAACTTCATCAAGTAGCTATCTATCCTCTTGTACCAAGCCCTAGGTGCTTTCTTCAACCCATAGAGGGCTTTCTTCAACCTCCATACATAAGAGTCTATATCCTGGACTTCAAACCGTAAAGGTTGCTCCACATACACCTCTACCTTTATCGATCCATGCAGAAAAGTGGTCTTCAAATCCATCTGATGTAGACTACACAAGGGCAATGATAGATCGGATGGTGGTATATCGAGACATAGGTGAAAATATATCATCATAGTCTACGCCGTTCTTTGAGCGAAGCCTTGGGCAACGAATCTTGCCTTGAACTTTTCGAAGACTACTTCACAAGATCCATGCTTGATCTTATAAACATTTCAAGGTGACAACAAAGTGGTTGTCCTCCTGGGCCTTGGAACCACATACCGACATCATTCTTCATAATGGACTCGTACTCTTCGTGCATAGAATCCTTCCGTACTTGATGCTTTGCGTACCTTCTTCAAATGATCCAGCTCAAATTGTACGATTGTACTATGATTGCTAGATACCCTCGGGTATCTATTCGGCTTTGCTTTCACGGAATGTCCCCCTTGGGGCTACATGTCTCTCACATCTTCGAGAGTATCTTTGGAGCCATGAGGGTCTTCTTCATTGAAGGAGATGGATCAATAGGGTCCATCAGTCCTCTAACATCGGGCATCATCTCTGTCCTTTGATTCTCCCCGCGATTCCCATACCTACTTCATGGTCTTCTCAACTCGAAAGATTTATCACTTCTCCTAAGGGAAGCATCTTCATCCAAAGGTAACATCGTGAAAATTCCACTTCTCTTTCGACTACACATAGATTCTATAAGCCTTCGAAGTTTCACCGTAGCCCACAAACATTCCCTTTTTCCCAGAAGCATCCAGCCTTTCTCCTCTTCTCCTTCAAGACATGAAAATAAATTCAGATAACCAAAAAACTCTAAAATGAGAGACGTTAGGTTTCTTACTGTGAGAGAAACTCTTCTGGAGTTTTGGAGTCCTTTGCTGCATCGCGGCATCGATATATTAATGCCAGTTGTTCGCAGCTCCCCCACAAAACTTCGAAGACCTTGGTCACATAGCATGGCACGGAAAGGGCCTTCCACAATTTGTCCCGTTCTTCTTTCAAAGAACGCGATTTTGCTCAGAGTATATATGGTTGTAGTCTCCTTCTGGATGCCAAATTTTTCTCGTTAGAAAAGTTATTAAACTCATTCGTCTCATATTCAAAGGCCATTATCGGTCCTCACATTCGATCTTCTTCTTCCTTGTTTAATTTTCCACCAAGGCTTTGAAAGTGCAAAACCACATGAATGCTTCATCTTTCTTTTTCAAGAAGTATATCCGTGTCTTTACAGAGAAGTCATCTATAAATGTCATATAATAAGAACATCCTCCCAAGGATGTCATGGGCAGCATACTCGGTATAAATCGAATGTATCAATTGTAAGACATTAGATGTCTTTGTGACACTTGGAGGGGGAAAGAAGTCCCCTTGTATGCTTTCCTTTGGCACAACCTCGACATACACCTTCATGATCATTTTTGACCCGGCATCCTCGGCTGCCACCACCTTCCTAGTCGAAAGGGATTGTAATGAAGGTGTCCAAACCTCCTGCCATAGTTCGATTTGACGAATAGTATCATATGTCATAGCTCCCAAAGTGACTTCCCTCCAACCTAGTAGAGTGTATCAACTCTAAACCCAATCATAAGATCTTCTTGAAACTCTCTCTTTCCGCATGCGTACCTTCCCATCGACGAATGCTACATTGAAACCTTTGTCTCATAGCCGAAATAGACATAAGGTTCTTCTTCAAATCGTATGTACAATACACTCTGTAAACAAAGGACTTAACCTTGAGATAAATTGAGGGTCACAAACTCTGTCCCTTTCACGAAATATGTGGCATTATCTCCAAGGATAATTTTCGCATTAGTATCTCTCTCAACCAAATCGGTAAAGTGCTTCCCAAACCTGAGGTGCCTTGAAGCACCACTATCAATCAACCAAACATCCATGGTGTCGGTGGAGACGCAACAAAGAGGGAAGATACAAGAATGAATTCATTTTTCTTATCATCAACAACATTAGATTCCTCACACTGAATTTCTCGACCTTTTGAAAGGTTTCCCATTTCCATTACGACCGCAGGGAGCCTTCCTCTTTCCTTTGAATCGTTGTTCCTTTAATTTCCATTCCCTCCGTTGTTGTCGTTATCATCATCCCCGGAGAATCCCTTCTATTAGGGCATTCTCTAGCATAGTGGCCACTTTGTTACATGTGTAACATCTTCTTCCTTTCTTTCCTCAGACCTCGCTTCTCGTTCCTCAACACCATTGTTCTTCTTCTTTAGCATCAGTAATCAAGTCAACATTACCTTCATTTTCATATTTCCATCATTCTTGTCTCCTTTTGAGTGCATCTCGACAATACTTCATCAAAATTAGGAATCACATTGTTATTGAGAATGGTAGTAATGAATACATGCCATTCCGTAGGAAAAAAAAACCTCCTCCAAGTGCAAGTTGAGAACCATTTCTTGATCAACTATTGTTTCACCAATGGCAAAAGATTATTCTTGATCTCGTACAACTTTAGAAAATAAGATTGAATGGATTCATCCTCGCCTTTCTTAAGATTCTTCAATTGGTTTCAAAGAAAAGGACTTGATTTGCATTGTTGGTCCCGAACATGTTGATCAACTTATCAAACATCTCTTTAGATGTGCCTAGCTCGTAGAAGTAGGCAACCATATTTGTGGATGGAATCCCGAATGATCAACCTAGCTTTGATTTTCTATACTTTTTCTTTGGTGGCACAAAAGTAGTATGATGGAGGTTTTTGGATTTTACCCTACACATAGTCCATAACATCTTGCTCTTCCAACATTAAATCCAAAGACGTCTTCCAAAACATGAAAGCCGCCCTTTGCTACCAACTGTCATCAGCTTTGAAGCCATTATAATTTGAGGTACCCATGAGTCCTTGACAAATGCTACTTCTTCGTTGATTGCTTCGACATAAGCTTGGGCTTTGTCTTCTCCTTAGCTCAAACCATGTAAATTTTCGTAGATGTTCTATGCTTGATGCAACTTTACTTTTATACCCGAGTATCAAATAGCAATCACATAAACATGAAAGCAAAATGCCGATAGAACATACCAATAGATCGTAATGTATGACAAGCCAAAAATACACTTAATTTGATCAACAAAGTATACATGTGTGGTGTGTTATATAAATGCTAACAAAGATACTTCAACTGGAAGAAAGTCTCCTCACAATCGCCCAACTAGAATGTGTCACACAACCTCTCTGACAGCTCTACAAGGATCAACTCAAAGTGAACAAAAGTCAACGTTGTCCAATCAACGTTCAACACAAAAATATGTTAATTTAAAGTCAACACAAACAAGTCAAAGTCAACGTCTAGCCTTGATTTTTGTGCCAAAAAATGAAGATTGAGGGAGATTCAAGTTTAGGGAGAGTTTCGAGTCAATTTGACCAAGCGTTGACCAAAGTCAACACCGGTCAATTTTGCGTTGGAAACCCCGGAATAGTCTTAAACCCTACTCACGGCTTTTACCTACGTGTGAGTGAAGAGAAGCCTCCAAGATGATGATCGAACCAATCAGATGCAAAGAGAGAATGTGTGATGAGTGATGGTGAAAATGGCCTCCAACCTGACCAATATATATCCATCCGTGAGGGTGTGTGACACATCTATTGGGGCTCCAAGCCCAGCACATACCCGTCGACCTTGCACATAAGTGGAATTAATTCAAATAAATGTTCTCGCTTCTCATCGGATCAAGATGATCTTTAGGATCAATTCACCTTCTCCGAAAGAGGAATCCAATAAAAATATTGCACCATCATCTCGAGCATCACAACATGGAGTTTGGACCCTTAGTTGCCCAAAATTAACAAGTTTCTACTATTTTGAGTTGTAATTGTTTAATCCTCAATTGTTTCAGCTTAAAATCAGCTTAACTAGTTCTAATTGATAGATGAGCTAGTGAGAGGTCCGTTGAATTAAATCCGATTTAATTCACTTCTGCGAAAGATCAATCAAATAACCCGATAATTCACTAAAAATATTTGTTTCATGTCATTCAAGGAAGGCCCAAAATGAGGTTGGAGTTAAAGGGAAGTAGACTATCATTGTATAATTAATAAATAGTACAAAGCAAAATATTCCGAATAGAAATAAACATTAATATAAAGTAACATAAACAAGCATTTACAAGAACAGAGACATCACACAAATAATACAAATATGGAGAAACGCTAAGCTATTTTATTATGTAAATCGAAAGATACAATGAGCACAAAGGTGACTTAATGATGGCACCTTTTGCACAAGGCAAGATGGAAATACTCTTAAAATGCTCAAGAATGGTTGCTCGTCAAGGATCGCGTAATCCCCAAAGGTCGCCATTACCATCGCCGTATTGTTGCTACTTTTGGAATGGACTGCCTTTGGGGTTGTTTCCTTGCTTAGAAAATAAACTCGGAATGAGCTCTCCTCCAAATACCTTAAAAGCCCAAGAAGGAATCTTGGAAGGATGACCCGACCAGACCCCTCCAAGGAATAATGCTATCCTAAGAAAAACGTTGGCCCCGAATGATCCTCTACAAATAATGGCCTCCTCCCCGTACCAAAATGATGAAATAGTGAAGGGTTGACCTTCACACTATCTCAGGTCGAATCCCCGATGAATCCTCACTCCCGTAATCGCTCCACCAAGAAATGCGTGATCTTCCTAGAGACCGCGCCGCGGGGCACGCATTCCTCAGTCGAAGATGCTATGGCTCCCACCGAAAAACAATGGATGGAACTCTCACCTGTTGGAAGACCAAGTCTCTGGCCGAGGTTGTGAACTCTCGCTCGAAGACACCTCGGTGTAACAACAACACTTGCAGATCGCGCCGGCCAGCCAGTGCTACGTCGAATGTCAAAAAGAGCGTAAATCATAGATGCATAATAGAATGAGAGAATGAGGAGCCTCTTCCCCTTTTTTTATTCTTTGAGAGCCTTTCTCACCCGTGCCCCACCAAACCGCGCCTGGTTCCTCTTGGCCCACGTCGTCCCTCTCTCACTCCATTGTCATGGGGTCCACGCCGCCCCACGCCGCCACTTCGTCCTCCTCGGGCCCCATGCTTCCAAATAATTATATGCTCAAGTGACTATAGGGAATGTTTATTTCCTAAGTGTAGGCCATGTATCTCATCACCCACTTTATTAACTAATTTAACTTTATAAAAAGTAAATCGCGTAATTAATATTACCAATTAGTCATCGCTAATTGGAAATATTACTCCTCCTCGCCAAAACGTTGCTTGTCCTCAAGCAACCGCAAATATGGATGATGCAAAATTTACCTACCCGCAAGTGGCATCATAATCCGGCAAGTTCCTCCACCTCACCAAGTACTATCTCGACCGTCCTCGCTCCATACCGCCTCTCCTCGGGTGTCTATGATGGCTTTTGGCCGCAACACCAAATGCCCCTCATCATCCGTTGGTGGAAGCTCCTCCGTTGCAACACCGTCACCCCAATGCCTTTTTCGTGCATGATACATGAAATATGTTATGGATCCGACTACTCCGTAAGCAACTCTAGCTCATATGCCACCTCCTAATCCTCGTGGATCACCCCGTAAGGTCCATAGAAGCGAGGCTTGAGCTTCTCGGCCCCCCTTTGCTTTAGTGACTCGGCCTGTATGGCTCAAGTCGTAGGTAGACCAAGTCCTCAAAACTACCTCTCAACCCATCCTCTTCAAAGATACACCTTTTTTGCTAGTTCGCTACCGTAGCTAAGCTATCCTTAAGAGCCGCGTATCCCGACTTTGGATCCCGCATTTGGCCCTCGGGGGTCTTGCTAGCACCAAACATCACGTTAGCAAAAGACAAAGCATGACATCCATACAAAGCATAGAACGAAGACATACCAATGGGACATGTGGGAAAGTGGTGTTATAGTAGTACTCTCCCGATGCAACCAACGTAACCATGCCTTCTCACGCTTTGTAACATAATTCTCGCAAGCAACCTTCTAGCCACTTGTTCACCATCTCTGGCCGCCCATTCGTCCGAGGGTGATAACCGGGTACTCGGAGTCAACCGTACCCACCAAACGAAAGAGCCCCCGCCAAAAGCCGCCCATGAAATGGTCGTCCTAATCACTAACAATGGTCTTCGAAAGACCATGCAACCTAAAAACATCCTCGAAAAACAACTTTACACCGTGTTGTCGTATACCATGTCAAGAGCGAAGAAGTGTGCATACTTTGTCGCACCACCAACGACTACAAAGATGCAATCCTTGGGTTCGCACCTGTGGGCAACCCCAAGATGAAATCCATCGAAGTGATCTCCATTTTCCCTCCCGAATGGGAAGTGGTCGTAGTAATCTTGCCGAATGGTTCATTTCCTTGTTCCACCGACACACCTCGCACCGACATGTCGAGTACGTCCTCCTTGAGGCTCCCCCAAGAGAACCTCTCCCCGATGGCCCCGTAGGTCTTGGGTGGAACCCCGGTGGCCCGATAATGGTAAGTCATGTGAGGCACGTTAATACCTTCATCTTGAGTCGAGAGCTCCTAGACAAGAAGATCTGTCCCCGAAGTATATCACCTCATCCATCACTATGTACCCGTAATCCATGACGGTCCATTCATCTCGCTAGAAGAATGTCCTTGAGTATCACTGCAATCGAGCTCCTCCAATCCGTGTCTAAGCTCATCAAGCACACACCGTGTGAAAGAGAGCATTGGCCACCATGTTGTTCTTTCCTTGATATACTTGATGTCAAAGTCATATGCCTAGATCTTGGCCGGGATCCACTTCTCGCCGCTCCCGTGCAACTCGCTCTCGCTCTAAAAAGAATTGGAGGCCGGCGAGATCACTCCTCACTCCGAACTCCGTTCCCCACCAGCATTGCGTAAACTTGGCCAATGCATGCATGATAGCCAACATTTTCTTGTCGTATATGGACACAACCTCTCATGAGTAGCTCACTTCCTCAAAAGCTATGGGGTGGCCCTCCTCACATCAAGATTGCGCCTACCCCCTCTGCATGCATCACACTCCAAGACAAAGGGGTCATGAAATCTAGCAACACCAAACCGGATGTGCCTACCTTATCACCTCCTGAGCCTAACAAAGGCCCTCTCGCGCTCGTGCTCGTCCGACCGAATGCCCCTTGGTAAGATCTCAGGAGGGGTGCAAGAAGTTGGGAAAACTAGTGAAGCGAACATCGCGGTTTTTTCGGGCCAATGATTTAATTGGCGATTTTTTCCCTCTGATGTTTGAAAAAAATCGCCTATCAGCAAAAAATCACAATTCGACATGAAAATCGTTGCCGTGAAAACAAATAAGTTAAAATGTGATTTTGATGTTTTTTTTTTCATTTTCACATGGACAGTTTGCTATGAGAGCTAAGGGAGCGAAGAGGAGAGCCAAGGAGGGAGATACATGATCTACAAGCCCAAGATTGGGCAAAAGTGAAGAATTTCGTGAAGCTAAGCGAACAAAACTTGAATTTGGACCAAGTGTCTCCTGCAAAGTTTTTTCCAAGTATGGGCATCAAATTTGACCCATTTTTTTTTGTTTTTTTCTTGTTCTTCCATGGGTTTCTATTACCCATGACAAAGTTTGGTTATGAGAGCTAAGGAGTGAAGGAGAGCCAAGGGAGGGAGATACATGATCTACAAGCCCAAGATTGGACAAAAGTGAAGAATTCTCTTGCAAGCCAAGTGAACAAAAATCGAATTTGGACCAAGTGTCTCTAGCAAAACGTTTTTTCCAAGTATGGGCATCAAATTTGGACCCTTTTTTTTGTTTTTTCTTGTTCTTCCATGGGTTTCTCATTACCCATGTATTTTTTATCATTTGTGATTGCATTTGGTTGTGTTTTTTTTTTTTTTTTATTGAGAGGAGAGGGTTTATTTTGGTCAAAATTGCAAAAAATTATTTGTTAAATTTGTTTTTTATATTTCTTCTTGTGCTCTTAGTTTCTTCCCATTATTTTTGCTTGTGTTTCAACATGTATTTTTTCCCATTATTTTTGCATTGAGTTGAGGGTTATTTTTTTGTGAAAAAATCAAAAATGTTGTATGTAAAATTGTAATTTTTTTCATTTTATTTTTTAACTTCGGGGATTCTTTCAGCTCAGTTTCAAACTTTCAATGCCTGAAGTTCAGAAAGTTTCCAACATGCCAAGGAAATTAGATCCTTTATGGGAATTTATGAACCCGATTAGGGGTTTGACCGATCAAACTTGACTTGCAAATTATGTGGTCATCACATGACAAATGTATACAAAGCTGAAATACCACCCTGCACAAATTTCGGGCATGAAGTAGTCCCTTGCACAACCACCAATCCGTAACAATTAGGAAGAGCCATGAACTCATTGAGAGAAATAGAAACCACTAAACTCAGCATGTACCAAGAGTCAAATATCGTGGTTTAGAGTTGACCGTGAGAGTGGTAGTGTCTCCTCAAAGATCGCCCCACAAAGTACTAGAGCGCTCCTCATTTTGCTCCTAAACCACCACAAGGCACAACCATCTATCTCCTCCCCTTATTAAAAAAAAAGAGGAGGAAGAAGTCGATAAGTTGTTGGGCAAATTGTTTCTTTGGAGTGATATCACTTTCAAAGGAGCACAGAATGAATCCATTTTATTAGCTACAATTGATGCTATCGTTATCGTTGGCCCAGGATACAAAGCCCCTTCATATGATGACTTTAGAGGGCGCATTCCCGCAAAATGAGAAAGCCGACCGCACCAAGAGATTGGGAAGATGGAGGAACGTGGGGCCGGGAAGACAACGGTGATGTGCCGCATGGTTGGACTGATCAAAGGGGTAGGACCCTGGTTAACTTGGTCAGCTTGTCCCAAGGGGACAATGTTTATGAAATTCATGATGCATCCGCACATGTCAAAGATGCAAGATTATTAAGGATTTATTAGATGTGTTCATTCTAGAGGTTGGGCCCGAAAATGTTGTCCAAATCATAACCACAACGCCGCAACCATGTTTCTAGAAGATGCTTATGAGGAGGTATCCGAGCATATTTTGGACACCTTGTGCTACACATTGCCTTGATTTGATGTTGGAGGACACTTAAAAGATTGATTTCGTAACATATTTAGAATCATCATGAGCATCACAAAATTTATATATAATCATACATCTCGTGCTTCATTTGATGAGGACATTCACCAACAAGGAGGAGTTGGTGCGGCCCCCGCTATTACATGATTTGCCACTAGTTTCATATCTCTTCAATCCCTCTTGAATTCTAAGTGGGATTTGAAGAGAATGTTTCTTTCGTATGAGTGGCGTGCTTTGACTATCGTACCGCAAATCGCAGGGAGAAGCCATCTCAGGTTGGTGTCATATTAGGGAAAGTTTCCGTCGGAGTGGAAGAGGTGTGCAAAACATTACCGAACCTTGGTAAAGATTCTTAGATTGGTGGATGAGACAAGCTCCGCAATGGGCTACTTGTATGAGGCCATGGATAGGGCCAAAGAAGTTGTTCATGCCTATTATGATGATAAGGGTAATAAGGGGTTTCGTAGACAACTTCTTTTATGGGAAGTGATTGATGATCGATGGAACAACACACTCCAACGTCTCATTCATGTCAGCAGGGTCTTCCCGAACCCCGCATTTGCTTATTCATGTAGTTTCCTATTTGATGCCGATGTCATGGATGGCTTTTTCACTTGTGTCTGTAAGATGGTGCCAAATCCATCGAATGAAGTGAGATACTCAAAGAGAAGGAGGTATACAACTTGGCAGGTGGCACCTTGAGCTTCGACATGGCCGTCCAGGATAGGACTACTAAAATGCCAGGTAAGATTTTCATTATTTTAAATTTTTCTTTATGTTTGTAACTTTATAAGTTTATCTTATTTGTTGTAACTTGTAACTTGTAGATGCATGGTGGAGAAGCTACGGTGGTATATTACCAAAACTTCAAAAACTTGCCATTAGAATACTCACCAAACATGTAGCGCTTCGAAGATGTAAGCATTAACTGGGAGTGTATTTAAAAAAATACACACTAAAAAGCGCAACAAGTTAAAAACTTAAAATATTCCAACCCATTTTTTGAATTCATTAAATATTTTTTTTTAAAAAATTTAATTTATTAATTTATGACCCTTGTATAGGTTGGAGGCCCAATGCTCAATGACATGGTTTACGTCTACTACAATCTTAGATTGTGGTGAGACAACTGAGAGACCCCCGATATGGAGGCCATCTCTTTAGATGCGATTGACACCACCGCCGAATGGAGGGTTGAGGTTGAGAGGCTTGTCGTGGAGTCACCTCTCGATTGGATAGAGCAAGAGGTAGGAGGGGGAGGAGGATGAGAAGATGTGAGGCAGCAAGAAGAGGGAGCGGAGGAGGAGGGTGACACCACCTACCACCAATACCTCTGTGGTGAGAGGACGTGGTCTCCGCCTCCTCTTTAGCTCCTAGTGCTTCACAGTTCCCGTTCGGTGCTTTAGTTTCTCCTTCTAGAGCACGACAGAGCCCATTGTTAGTCCCGCCAGCCTTCTTCATCTAGAGAGAAAGGCAAAGTCATGGTATTTTCTCGCAAGAGGGGGCAAGAGGAAAATCAAGAGACAGGGACCAGGTTATATGGTGCATTGACATTCCTTTGTATATGCATACATTAAGGACTCATGATATGAGATATACATGTATATATTTTTTGTTGATATTTTGAGGCTGGTTGACTCTTGAGACTCGAACTTGGTATTTAGGACAGGATTCTGGCTTTTATGTGTGATGTAGCACTAGACATGATATTACACATCTTATATATTAGTTTTTTTTTCATATTTATGTGTCAATGCATTTATTTTATGTCATAGATGCTTTAGATATTTAAAAAATTGAAATAAATGAATATTTTTGTATGTGCCGATTTTTAATTACGTTGCCCTCATTTACTATTTTTTCCGATTTTTTCCCCCTCACCGATTTAACCCGATCGCGATTTTCAAAACTTTGGGAACACCCATCGACGAACTTCAAGAGGAGGGCAGGCGCTCACAACCCTCGAAGCTCGCTGACGTTCTCGGTTTCGGCCAATCTCATATGGCCCTAATCTTCTCCTTGTGGGACTCCTCACTCCGTCCACACCAATGATATGCCTCAAATAGAGCATTCATGCCGGCTCAAATTCGCATTTGGAGAGCTTAGCATGTAAAAATGTTGCTCCTCTCCAGAATGCGCAATATAGCCTCGAAATGTGTTGTAGGTGCTCCTCCCATGTCCGGTTGTATATCAAGATGTCATCGGGTTGAATTCCAAGACAAATTTCTCAAATTTCAACAAGGAAGATGTGGTTCATGTAGGACCGGAAGGTGGATTGTGTATTCGTCAGCTCCAAAGGGCATCACTAAAAACTCAAAGTGGCCATAGTGACATCTCGAATGTCGTCTTGGGGATATCCCGGTCCCTCACTCGGACCGATGGTAGCCCGAACTCAAAATCAATCTTCGAGGAAGAACTTTTGACCCCTCAACTCATCGATCAACTCATCAATCCGCGAGATGGGGTATCGGGTCTTCATGGTCTTCTTATTGAGAGCCCGATTATCGATGCACATCCTTAACCGCCATCCTTCTTCACTAGTACAACAAAAGAAGCAAATGGGCTAGTGCCGGGTAGGATGTGTCCCGGGCCACAAGAGCTCATGAATAGCTCTCTCAATCTCATCCTTGTAGGCTTTGGGATGCTCATAGGGTGTAGTAATCACTACCGACCCTCGAAGCCCAAAATTAATGGTGTGCTCAAACCCCCGATCCAAAGGGTCGGCTTCTGGCGAGATCCTTCAAAAACTATAGTATATTCGTCTAAAACTGTATTCCACATCCTGGGTGAACGACCGTCCGAAGAGCTCCTACCTCTCGAAATACACAACACTACTCATTCTATGTCTCCTTCCTAAGTTCCGCTCATTCAAAGGTGTTGACACCGTTCGAGGGGGGATAAGTGTGTGCATGCCTCGCATCATCACATGCTTGCTACTCTTCTTGTCTCGTCCACTCCATCTCTAGAGAACCTGGGTCATGGTGACCTTCTCAATGTGATCAACCACCGCACCCCCGAAAGACCACATTGGTGTCGCACTTCCACCACAAAGAAATGATCCGTCATGGTGTAAGTCCTCACAGGCTCATCGTCGGCACATACCCAACGCACCGCATAGTTCCCTAGCACCCGCACGCACCGAAAACTGGCCAAAGCTCTCCGTCGGCATGCCCCTCTCGCTTCACCACAATTGTGCATCAACAAAGTCATGTGTTGCCCCACTATCAACTAGCACCGAAACTCGTTGTCCCTTAATGGTGCCTCGAACACTAAAGGTCAAATACTTGGGAACCCCTCGCAAAGAAGCAAGGACTCCCTTGGAGGGTGCAAACGCTTACCCTCCCGCTCCTCGGGGTGGAGGTGGTGGATGATCCCCCTTCCGCACCTGGCGCTGTTCTCCTACCTCTATCTCCTCATGCATCTTCTTCCTTGTCACCGGCGCAGAACACTTAAGTAGTGCCTTTCCCCGCGCACACCCAAGTCTCTGCGGCTCATGGCTCCCCGGCATATGAAGCATACCCTTCTCCGTCTCAAAATCACTACGAGTATCATCGTCCAAAGGCTCCCCGACCTTGGCTCCCCTTGAGGTGGAACCCTCGTGTCCTTTCCCTTCGGCCCAAAATGTTCGTCTTTGGGGAAAAGGAGCCTAGTCGTGGGCAGAGCATCCGCAAATCCCTAGTCCTCCCAATTGCATCATGAAGTGTAAATTGTGCCCCGTAGATCCGACTAATTCACGTTGTGTATGTTCTGCGAACCCATCAATAAACATGTATATCATCCCGGATGAGGACAAGTCATGCACCATCACTAGGCCCTAAGAACTCAGGCTGCAAGTTTTCGTGTTCTCTGCCCCGTTGAGCTTGGTCGATCAACAAAGTGCCTCTTCAGACCTTCATCAAACCGCTCTACTAGTCTTTGTATAAATCCTTGCGTATGCTATCACGACTCAGTGACCCGCCGTGGCCATCCCATGGAACCACCAATCATGGGCCTCTCCTCCTGTGTGCAAAGATTGCCACCTTGATGGCCTCTCCTCTGCCAACCGATTGAGCCGGAAATAGACATCCAGCCTTCTCCACCCAAGCCTTTGCCAAATTTTAAGGACTCAACAAATGTTGGCAAGAAAAACCTACCCACTCGTATGCTACATGTTCCCATCTGCTGCGTATCTACCCCTCTCGTTCGGTTACTTGGTCGACCGTCCTTCTTGAGTTGAACAAAATCACGAAAAGTGAGAGCTTCGCCAAAAAAAAAAAAAAAAAAAAAAAAAAATCTCGCCCATAGGACCGATACTCGGCAAAATAATCCCCCCATATGAACCAGCTCCGATTCCCGAGGTGCTCCCCGTCCAAAGGCTCATAGTTAGAAATGTGGGCATTGTAAAACATGGGGGAGTAAGGGATAACTTCCGCCGCGCCGTGAGCTACCTCGAAAATGGTGGGAAGTGCTCAATCCTTTCTCCGATGTGAAAACCCCTGAGTTTTCACGCTATCTCTAGTCTCCGTGGTGAAATTCTCGCCCCATCTCTTCAATACCTCGATAGCTCCCCGTACGTACTTTAGAAGGAGTTCCTCTCGAATCCTTTTTCCTTCATCTTTCTCACCGCCATTGGTTTTTCCTCCTCTACGTCCACTACCGGAATGTGCCTCCTCTCCAAAAGTGGCCCTCAAGCCCGCTCTTGGTCCTTGTATTTCCTTCCCGTAAGTGATATATGGTTTTCCTCAATGTCATAGACAATCTGCCCACAAGCCGAGCCAAGTCTATGAGCTTTGATACCACCGTAATATTCCAAATAGAAATAAACAATAATATAAAGAAAAATAAACAAGAATTTACAAAGAAATAGAGAGACATCACATAAATAATGCAAATATGGAGAAACTCGAGCCATTTTATTAGGTAATTGAAAGATACAATGAATACAAAGGTGACTTAAATGATGGAAATTTCGCTTCTTGCACAAGGCAAGCCGGAAACACTTTCGCAAATCCTCAAGGAATGGTCGCTCCGTTAAGGACCTATAATCCCCAAAAGTCAGCTGTTGCTTGCCACCGCCGGAATGGGATGGCCTTTGGGGTTGTTCCCCCGTTTAGAAAAATATGAAACCTCTAGGAATGAGTTTCCTCTCCAAATTCCAAAAATCCTCGGGAAAGGAATCCTTTAATGGATGACCCCGGAATTTGACCCTCCTTGAGGAATAACACTATCCCGCTGAAATACGCTAGCCTTGAATGATCCTTTGCGTACAGTGGCCTCCTTGCACCAAATGATGAAATATTTAAGGGTGATCCTTTCACATTATCTCGGCCGAATCCCCCCGATGAATCCTCACCCCCGGAACTGCCCTCCACCAAGAACTCGCGTGATCTCTCCCAGAGACCGCGCCGCCCAAGCAAGGGCTGACCCCCGGCTGAAGATGCTATGGCTCCCACTTGAAAAACAATGGATGGAACTCCTCACTCGAGCAAGCACTCGAAGTCCCCCGGGGAGAGGCGCGATTTCGCTCGAAGACACCTTGTACCGAACAACACTTGTAGACTTCGTCAACGTCAAAGAGTGCTCAATGTCAAAAGACAAAACTCATAGATGCATAATAGAATGAGAGAATGAGGGAGCTCTTCCCCTTTCTTATGCTTTGAGAGCCTTGCTCTCACCTCGGGGTCCCACCAAACTCCGTTGTCCCTCTCTCATTGCAATCGTCATGGCCCACGCTACCCACACCGCCACTTCCTTCACGTCGCCACTTCGTCCTCTTGGGCCCCACGCTACGAAATAATTATATGCTCAAGTGACTTTAGGGAATGCTTATTTCTATGTGTAGGCCATGTATCTCATCACCCACTTTATTAATCGATTTAACTTTTATAAAAATTAAACGTCAAAAATTAATATTACCAATTAGTTGCTGCTAATTGGGAATATTGGCGTTCCTTCCACCAAAACGTTGCTTGTCCTCACAACCGCAAAGATGGATGCTACAAAATTTTCTCTCCCAAGTGGCATCCTCATCCGGTGTTCCTCCACCTCACCAAGTACTACTCTCTAACCCGTCCCCGCTTCGTAGTCGCTCATCGGTGTCTATGATGGCTTCTCCCGGTTGCAACACCAAATGCCCCTCATCATCCGTTGGTGGAATCCTCCTCGTTCCAAATACCCGCTAGCCCAATGCCTTTTTTCGTGCATGATACATGGAACAGGCATATATGATCCAACTATCCGTAGGAAACTCTAGCTCATATGCCACCTCCCCAATCCTCGCGGGATCACCCTATAAGGTTCAGGGAGCAGGCTTGAGCTTCTCACTTCTTTGCTTCAAAGATGGACCGCCGATATGTATCGAAGTCATAGGCGAGACCAAGTCCACTACCTCAAACCGTGTCTCACAACTCATCCTCCGTTTCAAGATACCGCATTTTGTTGGTTTTGAGTTGTAGCTAAGTTATCCCCTTAAGAGCTCAGAGTATATCCCGACTCTCTAGGATCGAGTTCTTGGCCTTGGGGGCCTTGCTAGCACCAAAAATTCCGCCAAGAAAATACAAAGCATGATATCCATACAAATCATAGAACGGAGACATAACAATGGACATGTGGAAAGTGGTGTTGTAGCAAGATTTCCTAGATGCAACCAAACGTAACCATTCCTTCTAACGCTCTCGTGACATTGTTTCAAGTAGCCTTCCGTGCTGACTTGTCACTATCTCAATCTGCCCCCATGATTTTTAAGTGCCTTGAATTAACCTAAACCCGTGAAAATCCTAAAATGTATAAGATAGAATAGAATTCAATTCCTTTTCTTTGTTGGATGTTGATGAAAATGAAATTCTCAAGTCTATTTTGGACAATCCTTACAACATTGTTCACAATGCCCATTTTTGGACCAATACACAACCTCTTAATCTTTTTCATCCATAATAAATGGGCCCAACACATAGTCAGCTTTATGGATCCATAATAAATGGACCTACCATACAATCACCTTAAAATGATTAATAAGCACCAAATAATGTAACTATAAATGTTGTATATGTTAATATCTATATCTTCAATGAAGCATTTCAGCTACACTAAAGGAATAGTTGTATTTGGGATCTTGAAATAACCTGGAAATTTATGATATGATCATAGTTGGGGGAGTCAAAAATCCAAATACCATGGGGTAGTAAAATCCCCTCTCTTCACCAAAACCAATGTAGCTCAAAAATTTTCTACTACTAATCCCTAGAGTATCAAATTGAACTATAGATAAATCTTAGTTCCATTTGGTCAAAACCCAATGCTTGAGATCCTTTTTAATAGGCTACCAGGTATCTAATATAAGACATCTATGCATATATGTTTTGTAAGTTATGTACCAAAATCATTTGTGCAATTTAAAAATCTCAAAAATTATTAACAATAACAACAGAGTTAGCTTTATGAATTAGACTTCACATACAACATCCACAATTTCATCAACATATCCATCTATTGCTACCGAATTTTTAGCTCTACTATTTTTCTTCCTTACATATCTACACATGTATATATTTCTTATCTTACTCATGTAAATGATCTCTCAAACCCATATATTACAGCTCTTTGTCTACCTAATATTTAACAGTTTTTGAATATAGTCCACTAGTTAGCATGCATTATTGCTCAATTAATTTCATTGGAAAGCTACTTTCACCCCGAATTCCCCATCATACTCATTCCTATAGGTAAGGGTGTTCCAATAACCTATGATTAGTATTTATCTCAATTTACTCATAGTACAAAACTCTTTTACCGTATCTCTACCTTTGTTGTATAGTACACAAAATTTACTGGTTTTTCATCACATAAGAAACATTACTATGTTAATTTTAAAGCTGTAATCGGGCTCGTAGGATACAATTTTGGTTTTTACTTCCACTCCCACTATTGGTTCCACAATTTTTGGATTGTCTCCATTCAAATTTTAATAAGTTTTTCTTGTTCAAAGGTTGGCCTTGAGCAACTTCTCATTATTTACACAAAGACTAGCTAACTTTGTTCTCAAACGTCTAACCATGTCTAGCAATTCCAATATAGTTGTTGGTGTTTGTTTTCCCAAAAGTACCCAAAACTACTCTTCCGCTATATGTGTTCCTGGCCAGGGTTTTGCCATCACTCCTCTTTTACTTTCTTTATGTTTAAAGTAGAGTATTTATTTTTCTAAACAAAAATTGTTATTGGGCTCATAGGCCACAATGTTGCAACCTATGCTCCGATACCATAAGTAATGTACCATATTTCCTTATTATTAACCTTATATTATAATGAAAACAATATATATATATACACATTTATTATGATTTGCAATCTTCTCAACCTTTATACTCTCTCTCTCTCTCTCTCTCTCTCTATATATATATATATATATATTTGTAATATTTTATTAAATATTCTTCTCATATTTCCAAGTCTCTTTCTATTTCTAAGCATTTTCATACGTTCTACATATTAAGGTGAAGGGATTTATTTTGACCTTCCCATTTTTGTTGTTATCTCACGGCAAAGAATTATCGAGGGGGAAACCATACTATAAACTTTATATATTGCAAAGAACCTATGAATCCTATTGTTCCCAAATAGCAACCTTACAATGTGTAACAATTTTGAATATATTTTATGAAGTTTAGGCAACACAACCCTCACGATGTGGCTACTCCTCCTCGTGGAGACATTTTGTTCATTTCATATGGTCTTGAGGAGTGGACGGTCCAAATTCTTAATTTTTATCTAACACCGTGAATTAATCGATGGTTGGTTAGGGTAACTACTTGCCACTACAAAACCTGCTCACTTGGCCATTTGTGAACAAACTCAATGGCAAAAAGATGCTTTTGCAACACCGTTAGAGCTTAATTTTGGTTTTTGTTGAAATTAAAACCATTCTTTAACTTAGATCTAGTTTTTCAATAAATGGCCTTGAAAATGATGATCATTGACTATCCATGACATATTTCATTATGCTACTAATAATATGGTATTCAATATTAATATAACACTTGGTAAAATAATAAGAATGTACAATAATTGTAACATGTTTAAAATATATGTGTGTGTGTGTGTTGGGGGAGGGGGGGGGGGGACAAGTTTAACACATTTATGGGTTTAAAAATCTAGCTTAATTCCTTTTAATACTCCTAAATAAATAAATAAAAATGAAAAAAAATTGTAATGAAAGAAGATTTGTAAAATTCCACCTATACCTTTTCCTTCACATCTCTACACATGTTGATTTACCTTTTATGTTTGAATTCCATAATTTCATATATCTTTTATTTGCTCAAGAACACATTGTAGTGTGCACCTTTTTCCCCATTCCCCAAGTAGATTAGTGGGAAGTGGTGTATTCCTTGGGTTCGATCTCTCTTAAATTGTCTCTGTTTCTAACACATCTTCTCTCTTTAAGTTTTCCAAATTTTTCATCATATGTAGCTTGAATTTTTTTGAACTTTGCTTGAAGTGCATCTATCTCCCTCATACCTTTGTCACTCAAGTATGGATACCCACTCATAAAATTCATCAATAATTTTATGCCTAGCGTTATGTCTTTCATTGACTTTTGTGTACGAAGAGTCTAGAATGTAGAAAAACTAAATAATTGATCAAACATATTGAATCGTATTTCCAAATTTAGCAGATTGAAAAATATGAGACCAAGATGTAGTTAGCATATCTTTGATTGGGAGCACCGCTTCCTTATATGGTGGGGAGAGAAAACTTTAGAAAGGTAGCAAGCATGTGGGTAAACTCTTCTTGGTTTGGATTTGTTTCTGCTTTAAAAGGCTAATTTTATTCATTGGCATATTGATATAAAGCTATGATATAATGGAAACATTTTGAAACAAGGCAGTAGTCAAGATATTCAAATTTTCATAGAGGAATTAGGAAACAAGTTTTGGCAAAGTGGGCGTCTTAGATTCGCTCGATACTTTTGAGGAAGTATATTCGTTCTTTACATGATTATCTTCGAAATTCTTTGCTATTGTTTGAACCCACTACTCTTGATTCGGCTAGTGCGAAAGCCATTCACCTTTTTTTGTTTTCTCGAAAGATATTTCTAACGTATCGCATCATCACTAAGATCTAGAAGGAGGAACTCGAAGACCTAAAGGAGGGGGAGCGCCTCTTCCATTCCCGCATGTGGGTGAAAGGCTCCCCTCGCCTACCATTGTCGACAACGAGAGCCAAAAGAACCTCATTTCAGCAGCAGGTTGTACAACCGGGTCCTCGTCGTTCACAACACACCCACACCATACACCTCGATCGTGGTCACTCAAGGACGAGTTCTCCGCGTCACCCGCGTTGTCGCCTTTCCCACAAAGATCAAGCTCCCTTCATGAATGAGTAAAATAAGGGATGTTGCTCCTCATGAAGTTTGTGATGTATAATTAAGCCAACCATACTTGTGGAAGCGACATGTTGTGTATGAGTCTAGGCCTCAAACTATTATTGTTACTTTGGGTAATAAGTAGTACATGATGCCAAAGATAGCACCACCTCCATTGCCATCTTCTTTGAGTACCGCAAAGCAATGCGCAAGCTCATTTCAAACTAGGAAATTTATTCTCCTTATGATCCACCCTTAGGGCAAGAAGAAGACCGTGGCCACGACCTCCGCAGAGCTCCTCCGCATAGCAAGAAGAATAAGATGAAAGGTCATGGAGGTGTAATATACCTCACCCTGCTATCCGGGCAGGGGTGCTTGGTGCACCGTCATGTCAAGCACCCATCGATCCGAACCCAGGCACCGCTACCCAATGGACTAATGTATTAGCGCTCTATTCTCGAAGAACGACGAAACCGCAGGCATTCAGAGTCACAATGCGAAAGGTCACATCCGTCCCAGTTCATCGCTCGTGAGTCCTGATCGTGTTGTTAGTAAAAGATGGGACTTGAGACTCTATATTGGACTTTCGAGAGCGGAATAATATCACCGGCCGAAATAAGTATCCGATCCCTACGTATTGATGATCTTCTCGGACCAACTCAAGGGGACCAAATATTTCAAAAATATTGACTTGAATTTTGCATCACTGTGCACCAATTTAGCACTCGATGTGTGGATGACCGCCTTCAAAGCCAAGTTATATTTCTTGAATGGTTGGTCATGTCTTTCAGCCGAAGAATGCTCCCGCAACCTTCATGAGGTTGATGGACGAAATCTTGTGACCATTCACCAACTCATTCGTGGTGGTGTATTTGGATGACATCCTAATCTTTAGCCGTAGTTGGGAAGAGCACCTCCACCACCTTCGATAGGTCATCCAAACTCTGTGGAAACACAAGTTGTGTGCCAATTTTGAGAAATGCACTTTGGCATGACCCAGGTTCAATATATCGGATACATCGCCTGAAGGGAACAAGGGACCAACCAAGATCTAGGTTTGTTCAAGATTGGCCAGCCCCAACCACCTAACAGAGCACAAGAGCTTCTTTGCCTTTTGCCAATTTCTATCATTGTTTCATGTTGGGGTTCTCTTACAAGCAACTTGGCCTTTGAGTCGTAAGTCACCTCGAGGTAGGAGCAAAAGAAAAATTATTTTGTCCTAATTGCAACAAAAGGTGTTCACATAGTTGAAGCATCGCCTTTGCTTTGCACCGTTGCTCACATTACCAAACTTGCGTTAACCATTTGAAATCGAGATAGATGCCTCCGACTATGCTATTGAGGCAGCTCTTATTCAACAGGCATCCAATGGCATATCACGTTGAGACACTTTCGTACACAATATCGAAGTATCACACCTATGACAAAGATATGTATTCCATTATGTAGGTGTGCCGACAATGGAAGCGTTACATTTTGGGGAAGGAAACGGTCATCCACACACATCACCCATCCCCTCAGCTCATATAGACACAAGGGAAGTTACAGAATGATCGCCATTACAAATGGTCTACATATACCTTGCAACAATTCCATTTGAAAATCACATAAGAAAGAAGCACCAATAATGCTGCATCTCCTTAGACAACTACGATCATGGCGCCAACTACTCGTGCTCTCAACGTTTGTGGGCACGAGACTTCAAAGTTGCCCGCATCTTACAAAAGCAATCTAGAATTCGGCAACACATACCAAACGCTCCTAGAAGGGAAGCATGTTTCAGATTTTCAACTAGAAGATGCATTGTAATGCCACCTAGGACACCTTGTGTTCCTTCAAGCGAGCGTGGCAAGATGATTTGGGAAGCACACTGTACTTGCCGCCGGACATTTTGGGGTTGAGAAAATAATGGCGTGACTGTAGAATTATTTCTATTGCCGAACCTTCAACATGATGTTAGGAAGTACATCAGATCCTACACCATTGCCAAAATTGACCATCAAGAAGAAAGGTCTATATACTCTTTTCTACCCCTAGTCGACATTGGGAATCCATCTCGATGGATTACATGTCTAGTATCTTCTACCAAGCATGGCAATGACCGCATTTTTGTGGTCGTCGATATATTCTCTAAGATGGCCATTATGAGGCCTCGCAAGAAGAATATCATAGTCTAAGCCACTACTAAACTCTTCTTTGAACGAGTGTGGGTACACTTTGGGATCCCACACCATTATCTCGCATCATGATAGCAGTTCCTCAAGACATTTTGGTCAAGTCTCTAGTCGATGTTGGACACCAAACTCACTAAGTCCACAACTTTTCCACCCCCCAAATTGTTGGCCGTACAGAGGTCGTCAACATGATGATTTGTGACACATTTTGCGCATGTACAACTCGAAGTATCCACACACATGGCAAGAAAAAGCTTCCCTATGTCCAGCATACAACTATAATCAGATTCCATAGCTCGTGCACTACATCCTATTGATGTGGTCATACCATTTGCACTACTCGTACGGATTCGGTTTGGCGTCCGGGCCCGAAGCCGACAAGGCGAACAACTTCATCGAGCGCATTCAAGACATTCGCCAATGTGTCCATGACATATTGAACAAAGCCAATGCTAGGTATAAGTGGCAACATGATCAACATTGGGTGCCACACAGATGTTCCAAGTGGGCGACAAGGTTTGGCTACATTTGCGTGCATGAGCACCTTGCTAGACCCTATTGCAAGCCTCGATCTCTCCGATATGGGCCATACACCATCACAAAGTTGGGTTTCCGGACAATGCCTTCGAGCTCTCGCATTCCACCATTCCTTGGTCCGCACCCAATGTCTGCCAGGGACCACGTTTGGCCCTACTTTCAACCATTACTAGACACACGTACATTGCGTAACAACTCATACACCAACTAAACCAAACTCCGACCGCATGGAACATGCCACAAATGATGAAATCATGGACACGTAGATCAAGAAAAATTGCAATGTAGAAGATCCAAGCTTTTATCGGGTTGTCAAATATGCCCAACTCATGCACCAAGGCAAGTGCCTCACCAAGGACCAAGTTCAACATAAGTTTCCTCATCTCATGGAAGAACTCAACGCAATAGGGACCATTGCTTCCTAGGGGGAGGACCGATCTAGGTGGATATTGGTGACCACTTGCCTATTCCACTTAGATCCCCACCATTATTTCATTCGGTGTTGTTTTAGTTTCTTTAATTGTAGCACACCCATTATTTTTGTTAGTTTTTCGGATCTCCGAACTGAGGCCGTTTTGAGGCCCTAAAAATGGGGCCAACAAGGGTTTTTAACCGATGTTGGCCACTTGAAAGCAAACTCGGATAGATATTTTTAACGAGGTATTGTGCGCGTCAAACAGTAGACTTGAGCAAGTTATGACCTCGAAAGTTGATGATTACCCAAACGGCCCATAGTTTTGGCGCTTCATCTCCTAGGGTTAGGTTTTTGGATGTTTATGGTTTTCTCTCATTGTCTCTCAATAATAAATAGGCCTTTGAGCCTCATTGTAACATAGTTCGCAGGCATGTAGCCGCCACATCTCTTCTTAGAGACAAGCCACCTTGCCCTCGAGCTTGCTTATTTCATTTTGTCCGTAAGCATATTTTGTGCTGATTTGATATTAATGAAATGAAGTTTTTATTTTACCGTATCTTGCGTTTATGTTTATTTCTCGTATTTTTATTGTGTTCATGCATAAGTCCGAATCAATGGTATCGTAGCGGTATGCTCATTGGTATTTATTTTACTTCTCCCCCCAACGAGATCAAGGCATAGTGAGTTAGGCTCGATCCGGCCGGTCCTTTGCAAGATCAAATTTCGCTAAACCTCGATGACCTCCCATGGCGAAGAAAAGAAAGACAACGATGGTGGAGATCCTATCAAAATATTTCTATAAAGCCCCAGCGCCAAAGAAAAGCAATGATGGATAACTTTACCCGCATCCTTCGATGGCTACCCACATGACGCATCTTCATCCGACAACCACTCCGGAGGTGTCACTCCTTTTAAGGTACAAGTTAACTTTGACATTCTATACTTGAGGGCCAATAGACATGGCATTTGCCACATAGATGGTCAATCTATTAGAAGGATATTTTTTCGGTTCATGACTTTTCCAATCAGAAAAAAATACATTTTGCACTCGAAAGCTGCCCCTCATGTCATGGACCGGTGGGAAACCTAATGTGAGCAAAAGGACGAGAGGGAATCCTCCCTCGTTCTCGCCCACACCCACTAGAATTATTTACGCCATCATGGGAACAATACTACCCCAAGGGACGTTAGTGAGGACAAGTACACAAGCAATGGACTACGTTGCGGCAACAAAGGGATCAAGATGTGTATGAGCCGATGAATTTGTTCCATACCCTCGCGCACAAAGTTGGTTATCAAAGATTCGCAGAAACATTTGGTGCTTAAGTACCGCAAACTTGTCCGCATAGATACATTGAGGAGGAAATGAGTTCACCGACGTCTCTCGCTTGGTGCAACATTGGACAGAAATTCAAACAAAAGGAAGCAGGCTTTGGATCTCGTGAATTAGAAGCAAGGGAAAGGCACCCCCCCAAACCACCGAACAAAGGACAAAGCCAAGGCGGTGGTGACCCATGACAACTTGCCGAAGCCGCAAGTGAAGAACAACACCATGAAGCTAAAGAGGACACGAGAAAGTGGTGTGAGTTCCACAAGAGCTCCACTCACAACACAAGTGAGTGTCGTGCCAAGTGTACCATCGGTAGCTCAGCGAAGGCTTCCGACTAGATGCGCTCTCCGACTCCGAGTCGAACCTAACAAGGGGAATGACAAAGGGAAGCATATTATTGATGTAGATCCCGGGCACACCGTTGCCACCACCAAGATCCCGAAGGAGGAACTCAAAGACCGGGAGAGGAGGGGGAGCGCCTTCTTCGACCCGAGATGTGGGTGAAGGGTTCCCCCGCTCGCGCTCATTATCGGCGATGGGAACCAAAATAACCCTATTTAAGCAAAGGTCATGAAGCACTAGGCTCGCTCGACCACACCACACCGACACCGAGACACCACCTGGGTGGTTTTACCCAAGGACGGATCTTCGCGCGGTATCAACAATGTCGCCTTCCCTATAGTATCAATCTCTTCAAGGGTGAGGTATTATGTGATGTTTCTCCCCTCTGAAGTTTGTGATGTATTAGGCCAACCATACTTGTGGAAGAGACATGTTGTGTATGAGTCTAGGCCTCACACTATTATTGTTTCTTTGTGTAATAAGTTGCATGGTGATACCCGAGGTAGCACCACCTACCGCCATCTTCGATCACCGCAAAGAAATGCAGAGGGCTGGCTCATTTCCCAAACCGGGAAATTTGTTTTCCTTATGATCTCGCCCTTATGGAAAGAAGACTATGGTTTACGACCTCTCGCACAGGCTCCTCCGCACGACAACAATAGATGGACAAGGCCTCTGAGAGTACGGGACATCTTTACCCCTCACCCTGTGGGTGTTGTCGTGTCACACTCCATCGATCCGACCCTGTGTGCATCGCTACCCAATGGACCAATATATCGGCGCTCTCGTTTTGTATAGAATGACGAAATCAATAGGTAGATTCAGAGCTACTACACAAAGGTCACATTCGGTTCATTCCCCATGGGAGTTTGATCGTGTTGGTGCAAAAGAAGGATGAGACATGGGAGACTCGTATTGAAAATCGGGCGCTAAATAAGATCACCGCATGCACAGGTATCCGATCCTACGCATTGGATGATCTTCAAACCAAATCAAGGGGGGCCAAATATTTCATCAAGACCGACTTGTCCCGGCATAACCAGGTACCAATCGAGCCCTCCTATGTGTGGAAGAATGCCTCTTCAAAGCCAAGTTGGGCCTCTTTGAATGGCCGGTTTGCGCCTTTCAAGATGATGAATGCTCCCTCAACCTTCATGAGGCCGATGGATGAAATCTGCGACCATTCACCAACTCATTAGTGGTGGTGTATTTGGATGACATCTCGATCTTTAGCCATGCTTAGGAAGAGCACCAACCACATTTAACAGTCTTTCAAAACACTACGGCAACACAAGCGTGCCAATTTGGGGAGATGCACTCTCAGCATGACCTAGGTTCAAAATCCGGGATACATCATTGATGAGCGAGAGATGCATGTGGACCCACTTCAAGATCCGGTGTCATTCGGGAGATCAAGCCAGCCCCAACCACTCTAACAAATTTTGCCGCCTTCCGGGTCTTGCCAATTTTTACTGCCGGTTCGTGTTGGGGTTCTCTCATATAACTTGGCCTTTGAGTCAAGTCACCAAGGGAGGACTCAAAGCAAAATTCTTTTTTGGTTCAAATTGCGCAAAATGCGTTCCTAGAGTTGGAAGCACCGCCTCTCGCTCGCACCAGGGCTCACATTACCAAACTTGCGCAACCATTTGAGATTGAGACAAATTCCTCCGACTATGCTATTGGCACAAGCTTCACCTCCGCAGGGTATCCGTGGCATACCATCAAGGAAGGACTCTTTTAGATACAAGCCTCGAATGTATCCCACCTATGACAAACATATGTATTCCATTGTGCAGTTCGCCAACAATGGAAGCATTACATTTTGGGGAAGGGAAACGATCATCCACACAAATCACCGACCCCTCAGCTTCAAGGCGAACAAAGGGGATGGTGCAAAACGATTGCCATCGTAAATGGTCTACATACTTGCAACAATCCCATATGAAGTTTAAGCACAAGAAGGAAGCATCAATAATGTTGCGTACTACCTCGCCGACCGCCGATCGCTATTAACCATTGTGCTCGACTCTTGTCGGCATGAGACTTCGGGTTGGCCGCATCTTCACAAAGCGATCCACCCGGCAAAGCATACCAAACACTCCTCGGAAGGTAACAAAGTTTCGTATTTCACCTCCAAGATGCAATCGTTATGCCACCGACACCTTTTTTCTTCAACTCGCGTGCCACGATGATTTGGCAAGCACACTACGCTGGTCACCGGACATTTCGGGATCGAGAAAACAATGACAAGATCGTTAAGTATTTATTGGCCGAACCTTCGACAAGATATCGGGGAAGTACATCATATCCTCGCATCGCTCGGCTACCATTGTCAAACCGACCATCAAGAAACAAGGCCTATATACTCCATCGCCTACCCCTAGTCGACCTTGGGAATCCATCTCGATGTATTGTATTTTTGCATGCCTTCACCAAGCATGGAAACGACCGTATTTTTAAAATACGACAAATTATTTAAGATGGCCATTACTAAGTGGCCTCGTAAGAAGAATATCACCATTCGGCGCGTGTCAATCGCTAAACTCTTCTTTGAACAAGTGTGGGTACACTTTGGGATCCCACAATCCATTATCTCGCATCGTGACAACAAGTTCTTGGCACATTTTGGTTAAGTCTATGGTCGATGCCGGACACCAAGCTCACTAAGTCCACAACTTTCCACCCCCAACCGATGGCCGACAGAGGTCGTCAATAGATGAATTTACGCATTCGCGCATGTACAACTCGAAGCATCCACGCACATGGGATGAAATCTCTCCATAGCTCAATCAAGTAACAACCCCTTTCAGTGGGCTTGGGATTCCAACCACCATGTCCCATTGATGCGGCAATACCATTTGTAGTCGTCGGTGCAAATTGCAACATGTCGAGTCCGAAGTTGACAAGGTGTGAACAACTTCATTTAGCGCAGATTCGGAAGACATCCGCTAACGGGTCCATGACATATTTAATAGAGCCAATGCTAAGTACAAGCAATTACATGATCAGCATTGGTTGCCACACAAGTTCCGTGTGGGCTAAAGTTTGGCTACATTTGCGTAAGGAGCGCCTCGTTGACTCCACCGGCAAGCTTCACCGCTCCGATATGGACCATACACCATCACCAAGGTTGTATTCCACGATTTCTTGGTCCGCACCTAGTGTTCAATGTGGACCGCTCTTCGACCCTACTTTCCACCATTACTAGACACATTAGACACCGCAGAACAACTCACACTCAATGTGCCAAAATCCCCGACCGCATGGAACATGCCATGTTTCTGGTTGGATCATGGACACGTAGATCAAGAACACTTGGGTATCGCGTAAGATCCACTTGTATCGGGTTGTCAAAGTTGGTCAATTTCGCACCAAAGCAAGTGGCTCACCAAGGACCAAGTTCAACATTAGTTTCCTCATCTCATGGAGGAACTCAACAATGCAATGGGGACCATTGCTTCCTAAGGGGGCAGGACTCACCCCAGGTGGATATTGGTGGCCACCCGCCTATTCCACTAGGCCCTGCACCATTGTTTCCTCTTTTAGTTTTTCAATTTCCTTTTAATTGTGGTACGCTACTATTTTGCGCTGTGCCCCGAACTTTCCGGGTTGTTTTGAGGCCCTAAACGATGTTTTTTGAAAACCGGGGCCAATATTATGGTTTTACCAATTTGTCCACTCAAAAGTTGTAATCCTCAAATAGATATTTCTAATAGGGTATTATGCGCGTCAAATAGAAATCGTATGCGAAAGTTACGACCGAGAAGTTGATGTACCAATTTACCCAAATGTGGGGCCTATAGTTTTGGCGCTTATCTCTCAGGGTTAGGTTTTTGGATGTTTAGGGTTTTCCATTGTTTCTCAATAATAAATAGGCTCTTCGAGTCTCATTGTAACACGCTCAAAGGCATGTAGCCGCCACATCTCTTCTTAGAGATAAGCTACCATTGCCCAAGCTAGTTTATTTCCATTCGTCTCGTAAGCATATTTCACTATTTGATATTAATGAAATGAAGTTTTATTTCTGTCGCATCTCTCCGTGTTTATGTTTATTTATGTATTTTATTGTGTTCTTGCATAAGTTTGGATCGTGATAAGATTGGGTGACTTGACTTGGGAGGAGAAGGCGAAGTTTGACCATAGGTCTAGGTGTGTCTCTCATCGAACAAGAAGACTTTCTCTATTGAAAATGGTTGTCTGTTTTTCTCTTTTGTAGTCTTTCCATGGTGAATCTTGTCTTCTTTTGTGCGTCATGATCTCTACCGTTCGACTATTCTTTATGGTTGAATTTATAAAGTATAATTGCTAAAATGATAGATTGAAATAAGTTAAAAGAAGATCTACATCAAAAGTAATTATCAAATTTCAGAAATATTGTGCTAACCCCAATTGAATGGTGAAATCAACACTATCCACCTCAAAGACAAGATATTGTTGTCTCGCGTGCTTGCAAAGAGGAAATTTGGTTGAAGGGTCTTCTAGGTGAATTTGGAAGAATGCAGAACAATGTAACTGTATTCTATGATAGTCAATGTGCTATACACCCATACAAATATGTCTTATCATAGTATGACTATGGATATTGACATAAAATACCATTTTGTAATACAAGTATTGATGGAGGTGGGGTAGAACTTAAAAAGGGTCAACACTCATGAAAACTGTGTAGACATGCTTACAAAATTGGTGTTGTTGGAGAAGTTGTGGTGGTGCTTGACTTCTCTTGGTTTACAAAAGAGGTGATGAAAGGACATTGGCAAGGTCAAGGTATAAGGAAATTGTTGTAAAGGTGGAGATTGTTACATGACAAATAATTCCATTAAAAGGAAATGTAAAAATTGAATTTACCTTAAATGTTGCTATGGTTATTCTAATGGAGTTGGTTTATAAACCAAATGATAGCAATCAAAACTATTGTAAATGCAGGCTTCATTTCATTTATGAAGCCCAAGAGATTGAAAAGGAATGTAAGCCTGATTGTAATTTACTCTGATAAGAAAAACTTTGTCTTTCCCATGGAGGTTTCCTTGACAAATTGTTAAGGTTTTACAACAGAATTCTGTGTATCATTAATATTTTTCATTATTTTTCTAGCATTGAATGCTTGAACAGACCCAAAATACCAATAATGGCAATAGTTGACATGGATCTGCTATCCTGCTAGAATAGCAACTCATTGACACTTCAAAGAAGGAAAAAGCTATTCAAGATTGGGAAGGTCAGTCAGGATTGCTTGCAACTTGTAATTAGACAAAGGTATAGCAGATCTAAAATACACTAGAATACAGAACTGTAAATTCAAAATTCAAATGCTATGCAATCATGTGGTTTCTGCCCCTATTTATTGCAGTTAAAACACTTCAGTCTGATAGAGTTTATGCATAGGAACTAGTCTGATAGAGCTTATGCATAGAACAAAATGATTAAGCTGACCTTGACCGGAGAAGCTCAGATAATCCCTGTAATTCCTCTCGTGTTTCATGCATTTCTTCTAAGATATCAATGTCCAGATCGAAGCAAATATGTCCCTGCTTCACCTTCGGTATTGAGGTCATTATTAGGTCCATGTACTCATCAACTTGCCTGCAACAGATATAAAGTTTAATTTATCGAAACTTGTTATATCACGTTTGTTCCATTCGGGACTTTAATGGCCTAAAAGAAAATGAAAATTATCAACTATTGAACTTATCGTATAATATATTATGCTGAATCATGTCTAAAGCACAAGATAATGTCCACAGGTTGGTGAAAGAAAAGATTAACAATCACAATAAAATGGCATGTACTTTCCATACCTTCAATGGGCAAGCTTTTTGAAACAAAATTGTCCATGTAAGACTGATTTTCCTTTTTCTCGGAAAATTCTTAGGCTTCCTCGGTGTGTATTTATCCTTTAGAGGTATTTGCTCTTCAAGTTTTTCCTGAGCAAAATACAGCCACCTTTTCATCCTCCGTACAACAAACCATGATACATAGTGCCCATTTACTTCTGCTTTGCAAGATGGTTCGTCATCTTCAAACAGAGGAAGCAAGATATTCTCACTCTTGTGGATTTCATCTCAGTTCTTAGATAATCAGCTTTTTGTTGTTCTCGGTCTCCCCGGTATTTGAGATAGATGTAAGACAAACACCCTCCTTTTTCTATTGTGGGTATGAGGAACTTCCTATTATCTGTAATATAATCGTGTGTTTCTTTGGCCGCACTAGATTCAACAGGCGTTCTGTATTGATTACGGGAACTTTTACTATTTGATGACGACGAGTCCTTTTCAATATCCTCACTTCTTTTATAATCATGCTTTTTTGCCGATATAGATTCAAGAATATGCCCTGTATTGATTATGGAACTTTTTACTATATGATGACGACGAGTCCTTTTCAATAACCTCACTTCTTTCATTCCCAGCATGCACATTTTTTCCTGAAAGACAGCTCGAATGACAGACTCTTTGGATACAAGGCTCTCCTCTGGCAGAATTATTAAATCTTTATAATTATGAATAGATTCATGAGATTTGCTCAAATTAATCATCACCAGAGGATTGTCAATACCTCTCATTGCTTTAGAAAGATTAATTAAGAATGTTTTTTTTGTTTGAAGAATCCTTTCCTAGTAGTTGTAACCTGTCTTTTCGGAATTTGAAAGGCAAATTCTTTGTAATCTGACCATCTTTAAAGATTTTCCACAGTAACTGAGTATAATATGCTAGGTTTCCTGCAGAGTTGATGCATATCAAAACAAAGCATAATGATCAAACGCAATATGAGTTCAGGAAAATACTTTCTTGCTGTCAATTTTCAAGCCTAACCATTCAACCATTCCATGTTTATTAGATAAGAGGTGACAAATTATATCACACAACAGTCCATAAATGTTTTCACATTTTTCTTCAGATCTCAACTGACTCTGTGATTGAAGCAACCAGGTGTGGGAGAATTCTCCTTGTTTGCCAGTCATGAATTCCATGAAGAAAGATCTTGGCAGAAACAGGCCTGTCAAGAGATGTTCGCATGAAGATGCAAGGAAGAACAGCTTCTCCATAAGCACGAGGAATATTTGTGGGGAAATATAATCAATCTTCTCCCAGTTATTAAAGGTAGAAGATAAATCTTGTCCAAAGATTTTTAGCAGATGCATTCTTCTATTACACGAACTAATTTCGGGAGATGTATCCATGTCTAGCCAGAGTAGTTGATCATTCCAATAATGTTTGTCATTGAGGGAATCGAGAATTTTATTTCCATACTCTATACCCAAATCCTTTGGTAAAAAGGGAATCAGTACTTGCAATTTTCCAATCTGGTTGACATGACCTTGTATATTGCGCAAATGTCACTTGTGATGTCTTGAAGAACTTAAATACCATGCGTCTTCGCGCAGACCGATAAACTCTTCAAATTTTCTTACCCCATGTTTCAGCGGGAAAACATCTAAAACGCTCTTTACAGACTTTTGCCAATCTGACAAACTTGCAATCTGCTGTAACGCAGAATGTCCAGTCAAGTGCGCCATATTTTTCAGGGATTCGAAACCTGATACATTTGAATTAACAGGGCTCCCCGGATGTGGAAGAATACAGTTTTGTTTCATGCATAAAGAATAGATATTTTCCAATTTTTTCAATAACATTTTTCCCTACAGAATAGAGGTCCATTATGAAAAACTCTTTGCAACCATAGAAAATTTTGAATGCTGATTTGCATGGCATTTCCTTGTCTTCGCAGATCTTTGACATCAATGTCCTTAAGCCAGAAAGCTTCACAGTTGAATGCATTGCAAAATCTATCATTTTGGTCCTTTCTGACACCAAAATATTCAAGAGCAGACTCTAAGTAGCAACTATCTTGTTCTGTGTCCCGTCGTTTTTCATACTTTGAAAGAGCACTCACTGAGGATAACAATTTATCCTTCCATTCATCCCAAAGAAAGAACAGTGTTGCGGGAGAAATTTTATTTCAGCAGCATTCTGGAATAATCATCCAACCTGAATAAACTCATCCCTTGCGCAAGCTGAAATTTTTTTAAATCTGAGTTAAAATGTGCATCAAGAACTTTACGAGACAACAAATTTGAAGTCTGATATTTCTCATTTTCTTGGCATGAATCATATGTTCCGTTAATTCAGGAAGACTGTATAACTCATCTGAAAGTATTGACCTTCACAGTCAAGGGATTCATATACATGGCTTCGATCTTTGGTTGCCATGTCTACTTTCTTTAATAGTTGATTCTTTTCGTGAACTCCCCTGTAGTGGCCACCTTATTTCCCTGTTCTCCAAAAGGAGTTCAATTGCACATAAAATAAAATGGATTTGACGGCCAGCCCATATTGTCCTGCTTTTCACGCATGTCTGCCTGGCAACAAATCCCCTTCCAGTTCTGCCATTTCTGCTGCCTTTTCAGTTCCCAGCAGCCTCTTCAATCCTCAGAAGTTCTTTTTTGAAGTAATCTCTCCTCAAGAGAAAGGATCTGATTACATCCAGTGATGGAAAAGCTTTAACAAATTTCATCATAGACTTAGTGTCTTTTTTCTTGATGACAATGCGTTGCACATTTCTTAAGATAGTCAGTTACCACTTCTACTGATTCACACCGATGACATTTTCCATAGTTAGTATCACAGTTGCCTTTTCTTCCACACTTCGATAAATTCCAACCCTACCATAAATAATTTGCTCCTTTAAATACGACCATCTAGGCATTTGACACACAATTAGTTTGGGTATACACTGGCAGCGTTATGCTAGCATTTTGCTTCTGCAAAGCAATCTCCGGCAGCTTCAAGCCGTGCTTCTGCCACATTTCTCTTCATATATCATGCCTGTTTGTGCAAAGATCCAACATAGACCATCAGTGTGAAATGGTAATATTTGCATGTCAAATCAATTGGTACATCAAGAAAGATAGATTTGTAGCAAAAGGGTAATAATAGGTTGTGGCAGATGGAGTAAAGTTTAATGAATCTTCCCTACATAATTTTACTGAGCCCCAGAAGAAAAAGTGACAAGGCTCACGAAATTTTCACCATTGATACTTTCCAGCATTTAGGAATTGAATGCCTTGTTCTCCTGAGGGGGAATTATATTAAAATTTTGCCAGGCCCATCAAAGGTTAGTCTATAAACGAGTTACTTAAATGGGTTGGGGGACAGTAAAAAATTTCTGAGTTTCACAAGAAAAAGAGATAAGGCCATGAAATTTTCACCATTTCATACTCTGCATAAATGCCTTGTTCTCTCTTGAGGGATTATACTAAACTTTTGTCAGGCCTGTCGAAGATTAGTCAGAATAATGAGATAAAGGCATCTACTTTATTAATGTTGATTTAGAAATTATATACCAGGTAAGGCCTCAATTTACTATATGGTCTACTTGATTTTAGCCCACTGATTCTATTTTTCAGGCTAATGACATTCTTAATAGTCCAAAATTCAGGCTACCAAAGTAGCAGTTTGCAAATTTGTCATTTTAGATTATAATAATGGCAATGTTTGATTGATATACAAAATTTTATTCAAAAGTAGATTAATTTGCTATAAGAGATTCTTCATACTATTTAATTCATTAGGAAATGCACAATAGTTCCCTGGACTTTTACCTTCATGAAGTTGAATTGCATTAGAAGCTTTGACAGGACAATCGATACTTGGTCTACTTGTAAAACTGCTGGATTTATGATTATATTGAGACGGGCGGTGAATAAATATATGACCAATTTTCATTTATTTAACATTTAAGAAGTTTGACACATGAATTTCATAAATAACACATGAAATACTAGATATATGTGGAAACCTTTTTAGAAAAAAACTAAAAAATTTCTTAATATAGTAGTTCTTGTAAGCACTAACCTACTATTACATCAATTCATAGAGATCAGCTCAATAGAGACACAAATCCCCCAGCTTATAGACATTGTTTCTGTCAAACTAGCAAGTCTAGCAGAAATCCTCACCAGATGGTCTAGACTCTTATGGAAATGAGAGCAAATGATTGCCCAATGTCACCTCAACAACCTTTCTCTCTAATGTTTAGTGGTATGATACCACAAGGGAGGCTTCTCTAAGATCACCTAGAAGGATATTATAATGAACTAGGCTTAGGGTGATGATTGCAAGGTCTATATATGAGAAAATATTGGCAAAACCTGAAAAGGCCAAGGTTTCCAATGCTAAAGTGTAAGATCCCAAACCTTATTAATTTAGTCAGATCTAGCACATTCTAGTGTTCTCAATAAAATCACATTCAGAAAACCATGAACATAGATGAAAATAGAATACATCCCTATACAATAAATTGAGTTTTGTAGATGGCATGCTTCTCACGTCGTCTCCTTAAAATAGAAAACAAACACTAAAGCACAATCGTGGACCTCGGATGGATTCACCAAACAAATTCACTATGGGATTTTTGTCCCGGAATCAATGTTAAACCGGCTAGGGCAAGTTCTCAACCCAAACACAATAAGACAGATAAAACCATAATGATCTAAATGCCTCACTTCTATCTTCTTTATAGGCTTGATGGACCTTTATTTTATTATTTTTCTCCTTGAAAACCGACAACAAATACCATGGGCCAATACCATGGGAAAATACCACGACAATACCATGGATCGTTTTGACCACTTTGACCGATCAAGAGAGGGAATACACAAATCCCCCTCCGGCCCAAAGATTGCTGCATCTCAAGCGATCCACTTATCCACAAGAGAAACATTTGCACATTGATACTGTGAAACCATGCAACCCGATGTACTATTCTATCCTTCCATGTCGAATGGTCCCCGAATGGATCCTCCAACATTGATCCCAAACAATCCTCCGACAAATCCTCCCCTCAATAGATTTACCCGGATCCCAAATAACTCTTCGCCAATCCCCGCCCCTAATGGATTCTCCCCGGATCCCAATGCCACCCCAAATCCGGGACCCGTGGGTTATGGTACCATTTCACCTCCACTTTCCCACACCAAGGGTCATAAGCCGCAATATGCTCCTCGGATGTGAGTATCCTCCAAAGAATCAATAGAATACCAACTCATAATCTCTCGCCAATCCATACTTGGGGGGAGGATGAATATCTCGCAAATCTACTATGTTGATGTTGTTCGATGCTCAATTCATGCTTCTCTACTTGGTTACTCAACATGTGAGGCACTGGAGAACTCGCTCGCTCTTCCCAATGTATAAAGGTGGTCGTTGGTAGTGTTGCAAGACTTATCTATGTACTCTTATAGAGGGTTGCTCTAGAATTCCAAAACTATACCTCTCGTCGCCTTGTGAGGAACTTGAGAGTCGTCTTTCAATACTAGATAGCTTGGTCATTGATTCAACACATACTTATGAGCTCCCCAATTTTCCCATTCTCCGTAAGACAATGTCTCGATCATCCCGGACTTCTCTCGCTCAACATTATCGTATCCGTCTTGAAATGCATGATCCTTTCCTCGGAAGTTTTCACTAGAAATTCTAGTGCCCGTTGAATGTCCGTATTTCTGATCGCACCGGATGCCCCACGACCACAAACTCTTCCAACTTGAGCCTTTGACCAACTCTAGGAATGGTTCATTTTGCACATTATGTTTGACACTCATGATCATACCATCATGTTGGTTCACCATACGGATCCTCACCAAATCTCCTGTGTCCTCTATCCCAGGAGACAATATGTTCATCCTTTCAACTGGCTTAAATACATATGCATTGGTGGGCTTTTATCTATACTTGATTGTTCATATTCTTTATGGATATTCTCTGGGATCTACGAACTCTATTGTATAGAACTGGACCCTATCAAGGGCATTAGGTAGAATTTCCTCATGCACTTCCAAATGTTTGTCATCCTACAAGCCTCCCCAGATAATGTCACGATGTTGCTCACCATCTTGAAGATCAATAGACCTAGCTAAAAAGACTCCCCATGATTTGAAGTAATCTCCCTCTTGTTCTGCTCCCTTCGTTGCCTTCTTCTTATCACCTGGACAAGAATGGTTAAGGCCCAAGGTCCCTTGCGTATAAAGCATAACCTCTCCTCTTAGTTCATTCTTGCCGTAGATTTTGTTCTTGCTTTCTCCATCAATCCTTCTCAACTCTTTCTTGGTCAACACCTTTTTGAGCCATTTTATGTTTTGCCCCGACTCAATTTCGACTAGATCATAGGCAGCTAGTGATAACTTTGGTTCCTTCCTCCAAATGGTCAACAATTTGGATCTTGGGGGCATTCACATGTCGGGCCGTCTCCTTTTAAGAACAAAGACACAATATTTTGCATGCATGCTTTCACATGGTCCGAGTGAGCTGATGTAATACTTGTATAAAAGTTTTGGAGCAAATCAAAGATCAACTCGGCCACATTCCATATTCGCATGAATGTGCCAAAGCCGAACTCGCCATGAGTTTTAAAATTTTACACCGCTTTTGATAAGTAGAACACATGATGTTTTTCAACCTTCGAAGGGCTTCCCTACTATCAATCGTAGTATATATGTCATGAGATCATTATTGTAGGCGCAATGGTGATGTTAGAGCTAAGACCCCGCCGAGACAAGAAGCAATTGTGAGCCCGACCTCTCTTCATTAGGGTGTTCCCGAAGTCTAGGTTGTATTAATGCAAGCATGGAGGGTTTGAGAGCCTAACCGATCTTTCTCTTCCATTTTGGTTGTCCCCACCTTGACAAACATATGTCTAATTCTCCAACTTATGAAGGTCTATCACCGATTTTGTTTGTTACAATTCGTAGCCGAGTGCGAAGAGCTTAGCTCGCTTTGTCCTTCCTTCACCTCCCATGGTTGCTTTTGCTGCGTAATGACATGGACCCTTTAGAATGGTCTCCTTGACTATCATTTTGGTCTATGGAGATATGGCTCCTTGAAGGACCATATATCTTCACTAGTTCATTAAAGATTTTTTGGTTGTTTTCCAAAATTTCTTTAAGACGCATCCATCTTCAGCAAGACAAAGAAATATACAAAAATGTATTGTGCCTTCTCACATTTTGATTTTGGCCCCGATGAAACTAGGCTAAGTTGGTGCCTACAAAAGTATATAAATAACATAACCCTGAAATAATATTTCGCACTTGATTTGCGTATATGTCGCCTAAATACACATTCCCTTTGCACAAGACAATATTCTAATTTTAATGTATGTGTAAACTCATCTCATGATGGCAAGATTTTTTAGCAGTTTCGAAATGATGCACTATGAAATGCACTATGTGAAGGAATACGCTCAACAACACCGTCAAAGATTTTTTTTTTTTAAATCCTTGCGCCTCCCAAACTAAACTCAACTTTTTTGATCCTTCCCTTTCTTTATAAATCAAACTCTAAAAAATATCAACCCCTCGCTATAATTTTCAAAACTATAAACATGGCTTAAAATTGTAGTCAAGTCCATTTACCCACTTCTACGCTCCAAATACGTCTCTTGATTAAGCAAAATTCAATTGTTCTCAATGTTGTCGATCGAACCAATCCTCCTCCTTCATTGTCCAAGATCAGATTAGGTTAGATCAATTCTGTTCTTTTGCAACACACAAATTTTTCTTTCAATCAACCGAAAAATAAAACCAACTCCCGAAGATACTCAATACCACCGGCAGATCTGGATGTCTGCTTATAGGGTGAGAATAAATCCCTCTGCCGTGTTTCCCGCATAAAACCCCGAGTCGGGCAATATGCATAGCTCGATACCACCGTAAGATCCCAAACCTTATTAATTCTGGGTCAAATCTTAGCATATTTTAGTGTTCTCAATAAAAAATTACATTCAAGAAAAAAAATCAAGGAACACAGACGGGATCCGGAATGCACTTTTATTGAATGGGGTACGATAATACATGCCTCCATACAATAACTTTGAGCTCCCGCATATGGCATGCTTGGCTGCTCTTTAAAACGAAACAAACACCGAGCACAATCGTGGACCTCGGATGGGTCCACCAGACAAATTCACCACGAGCTTTTCATCCCGGATCAATGTTGAATCAAGCGCGAAGCTCAACTCAAACACAATAAGATAGATAAAATTTAATGATCTAAATGCCTCGCTTCTATCTTCTTTTATAGGCTTGATGGAATTTGTATTTTATTATTTTTCCTGAAAAACCGTCTACAATACCATAAAGTTACCATGGGAAAATACCGTGATAATACTAATGATCGTTTTCGTCCACTTTGACCGCATTAAGAAAGGAATATTACATAAAGTACAAGCACTCTACATCAGGACCAATGAAAATTGTTGCTACAAGGTTTGTTTCATATGGAACGAAACAGATATGGAAATGTCATATCGCGTCTGGAGAAAATGTCTCTTAATTGATCTTCAACAACAAAGGAAAGAGCCCCCCAACAGACTCTAAGTCAAGGCAATCAAGAACATATGGTTGTTAGATGTGCAAAAGTGGCTAGGGATGGATGACATTGACACCAATGGAGGAAGAACTACCATATGATTTGTTATATTTTGCTATTATGAGGTTTACACAAGAAATTTTTAGATTTTCATTCACTTCCATCCAACTAAAACTCCAATTTATGCACCAAATCAGGCCCTAGAAACGCTAGTGGCTTGCCTTAGAAGCCTAGAGAGAGACAAAAGATGAAAAAGTATAGTTTTTGGGTATGGTCAACACAAAAATGGTTAGTGCCTATTCCTAGAAGGATTTGATGGAGTCTTTAGGCAATATTTCTATGGAAAGAGAAATTGTTGGAGTAAGGGGAGATGGCTAGGAATCACTTGCAAAACCTTATTATTTTGCATGGGAGAAATAAATATGGAGAATGCACATCAAGTGATCGTAGGCTCCGCATTAAGCTCAAAAATGAAAGTGTCGGAAATGTTCCAAACCGTAATCACAACAAAGAGTTTGTCGCCAAGAATCCGACGCAATTCATTTCATCAAACCCCAACTCCGTATGAGGAAGTTATCACCGCTATTCGTTTTCCTAAATAATTAAAAAAATTGCAGAATAATGACAGTCGATGACATTGCAGACCAACAAAGATACCAGGTATATTTAGGGAATATTCTTCCGTTTTTGCCCAATGACACCGTGACAAGTGTCGCAACAATTCACCGTTGAACTTTGGAGGTGAAATTTGTTTACAATCTATTCTAGGTTGAATGAGAATTTTTTTGTTTGAATGGTCCAACGAGAGTTGACACGTGGTGCAGCTAGGGCCGCCACGTGCCCCCCTCCGGTGGAGCCACTCCAAAGTTCGCATCGAATTTCCGCGGGTGAGTTTGGTTTATTGCGCTCAAATATTTCTATCCAAAGTTTCCAACTATAGAGGTGCCCCATATGAATTCGAGTTGAATGTTTCATAATCAAAGTTTTTAACCTTTGATATGTGCAACGTAATGTTGAACAAAATTATTGTGCGGTGGATCGAGGTTGAACCCACGATCTCCTCGCACCATCCGACCGCCTTACCACCATCCCGTCGTTGGGTCTTAACCTCAGGGCTCCAACTTATATTTATTATCAACTAAGATTTATGGCGGGGTTTGAAGGGGGGCAACCCTGGGCACAAATGCCTTCTCCCATACAACCACGATGCGAAGACCATGGGCGCAACGGAAAGTTAACACAAATGGGTAGTTTAGTCCTAATTGCAAGTTAATCACACTAATCCAATGTTTAAATCTTAACTAAGCCATGTTTATTGAATGTGCTTATGCGTAGTTAAGACGGGTTGATCCTCCAATAAACGCAATATTAACTACCAATTAACCCCCGACTTAAATGGCGACGGTTTAGCGGATTCCAATTAGTTTCCGGTGCATCCCTATTTTGTCGGAGCTAATTGGAGTCTCCTCCGCCTTGAGGCATTTCACTAGGAAAATTTGTTTTGACCAATTTTGGCCCGTAAAGGGTCATTCTTGTAGATTTTGACGTTTTGGGACATACCGGGAGCAAGTTTCGTAGGCAAGAGGAGACCTGGTGAACACCAACTTTTGCACAATTGAGATAATACAAAGGCTCAAGCAAGGAAGCTAGACCAAGGAGATGTAGCCTGTGAAGAGTGAACTCCTTCATCAAAACAATGTGTTAATGGATCAATTGTGATGGTTTGCTGTGTGTTTGTTCGCTATTGTTCAAAGATTTAGTTTCAATGTTTTTATGTTCAAGAATTCAACATAATCTCCACACATTTACTTGTTAAATAATCATAAGCGTTCAATAAGCCCATGTACATGAAGCAAAGATCAACATTTTTAACATAAATTTGAAGATGAAATTAGCACAACAAAAAACTAACATTGAAATTCGTGACTGTGATGGTATCGTAGCAAAGGTTATTTGCTTGATTTTCTGAGTTTTTAGCAAAAGTAGGGTTTTAAAGATTGCAAATTTGTGATGGTTACAAGGTTGAAGTTATAGAGAGGAGTAGGGAAACTATTGGTTGCTAGTCTCAAGGTTAGGACCAAGAAGGAGAGCTACAAGAGCATCATTCTCCACCCAAATTTTCACTCCTGCATGCAATTTAGCACCTCAAGTTTTATCTCCACCGAGATTGAAAATGTACAAGTTGCACCGTGTCGAGTTGATTGAAGAAGTACAAGTTGCACCAAAAGTCGAGCTTGAACTATAGGCCATCATGTCGTGTGTAGGAGAGACCGAAGGTCTTCGTAAGAGGAACCATTCAAGAAGGCTTCCTATGACCTTAATTGAGAGGGTTAGGATCCTCTTTGAAGAGAGGAAACACTGTGATGGTTAAGAGAATTCTAAGTTCCCTACATGGAGAGGGAATCTCACAAGGCAAGAAGGAGGAAGAGAGATGATCTGTAAGGAAGGAAGAAATCATCCTCCATCTCCACCATCCTCATCATCTCCATCAACATAATCTTCCACTTCCACCATAAAAGCCACCCATACTCATTCAAACCCCAAAAGGAAAAACTCCTTTAGTCAAATTGGACATTAAGTTTGAGTAATCAAAGGATATGCGGTGCTGAATGATACCGTCAAGATGTATGACAAAGTATGACAAGATATGGCTATGATACTTGTATGGCTATAATCCATAAAATAAGCCTTGATGCTGGGTAAGTAAAATTCGTACCTATGATTGCAAGTTCCTTCCAGCTCGCAACAAGATACCAATTCTCAAATAATCATGAAGACGTATGTCGTGTTATGTCGAAGGAAAGCATACAAGTGATTTTTCATTCCTCAAGTATCACAAAGACATCCCATACACTGACTTATCCGATACGCCGCTCATGAAATCCTTGGGGAGTATGTTCTTATTTCATGACTATTATAAATGACTTTCTCGCAAGAGGAGCTAACATTAAGAGAGAGACCACAACCGTATATGCTCCCGAGCAAATGACGTTGCCGGAAGAACAAAGAGAAGACCCTCATGGCTCCGAGATTCTATCAAGGATGCCAAGAGTCATATGGCCCAAAGGGGACATTCCGTGAAAGCAAGAAGCCGAATAGATACCAAGGGTATCTAGCAAAACATGAGTATAATCGTATAATCCGAGCTCGGGATCATTTGAAGAAGTTGTAAAGCATCAAGTCCGGAGGATGCTATGGGCGTAAAGAGTATGAGTCCATTATGAAGAATGATGTCTGGGATGTGGTCCTCAAGGACAAAAATCGTTGTCACCTTGAAATGGTTTCATATGATCAAGCATGGATTTAATGGGAGTGCCTAAAAGCACAAGGCAAGATTCGTGCCTCAGTATCTTCTCTCAAAAGAAGGCGTAGACCGCATGACATATTTCTGTTCGGTTCATATACCACCTCCGATCCATCATAGCCCTCATCACACAAAGATGGAATCTTCACCGCCTGATGAAGACCGCCGCTCGCATGATTCGATAAAGGAAGAGGTGTATGTGGAGCATCCTCTAGGTTCAAGTCCGTGATAGAGACTCTCATGTATGCAGCTTGAAGAAAGCCCCTCTATGGGTTGGGAAGCAAGCCCCTAGGGCTTGCACGAGAGAATAGACAGACACTTGATGAAGCTGCCCCTTCACTAAGTATGTTGATCCTAACCTTACCACCTCAAGGTCGATAGAGAAAAGGCCCTCTAATTCCGGGGTTCTCATGGTGCCTCCATCTATTCCCTCGACAGTGTGCTGGACCCTCTCATTCACCGCGTAAGGGGAGCTCACTTCGAGTTCGAGATGTAGAACCATGGACCGATGCATTACTTCCTAGGCCTGAGGTCCTGCGTAGACTCCGGTGAGAATTTCTCTCTCAAGGAAAATACATTGTGAAGCGTCGGAAAGGTTTGGAATGATGGACTATAAGTTCGTGTCAACATCGATGAGGCCTTAACGTTAAAAGTTGAGTAGGGGAAGTGCTACCGGGCCCGTGCCAGCAAATCCTACCAAGTATCGACATAACCGATAGGTGGTTCTGACAGCTCTCTTAGGGAACATCCGTCTAGACGTATGTTGTGCAAAGGAATACTTTGAGTCAACACATGGTTGATCCTCATAACATCTGGTATTGGCTGTGCTCAGAAACTCTTGGAAATATCTTTGGGGCACGACAGACCATGTGGCTGAACACACTACCGGAGTTTGAGACTCAGGACAGCATCGCTGCCGGGACAAATGGGCAGGTGGATCGTAAGAGCACATCCGGACGCCGTTTCACACTTCTGAGCCGCTTCTCGAGCAGAAGTGCGTAAGTCGGTAGCCTTGAGCACCACCGAGGCCGAATACATTGCAAGGTGTATGGCCTCGTTGTGAAGCCACTTGGTTTTGAAAACTCTTCGTTGAGTTGTTTGAGCATGTGCTAGATCCACCTTTATCCTTTCCGATAACCGCAGGGGGATTCGCTTGTCGCAGAATCTCGTTTTCCATGATCGATCCAAGCATATTGATATATGGTACCATTTAATTCGGGATATGGTACAGCGAAGCGCTCATAAGGCACGATCATATAGGAACCGATGAGCAGTGTTGCGCATATTCTCGTCGTAGCCCTTGGGAAAGTCATGTTCCTAACCTTTCGTGAGAATCTTGGAATTGTAGAACGACCCCATGCTAACGGTCCTCGTTGGATGATGAACTTTGGGAGCTCCGTGGGCCTTGGGGATAACTGGGTGCTATAAGCAACCACAGTGGCTAGGCTTGCCAAACCTAGTTGGTGTGGGCCTCCACCCCACCGTGATGATATTGAGTTGGTTTACCTCTCTAATCTATGCCCCGTATGCATCCTACCCATGGAGTTTTGTGACTCATGAGAAGTACCTCTCATTGTAGAAATTTATTTTCCACCCCGGGTTTTCGCTCTACCTTATTTCTCCAAATTGTTAAATGCCCTTCCCATAGCCTTACATTCAACAAGCCGGAAAATAAATATTTTCTCGAAAACACAAATTCTGAAATTTTTTGGCGCTGTTGGAAATTGCAGAAATAAAAATCACAGACTAAACAAATACACAAAACATTTTAACATTCATTTTTGGTCAACATGACCTCGGGAAAAACCCCTACAACTCTTTGGGGAAAACCAAACTTTGCTTCTCTTATTTTTTGAATATTGCTTTACAATGATGTAGAAATTTACACAAAGAAAAAAATTACAGCAACTTCAAAATAGAACTTATCTCGAAAATCGTGCCAAATTCCACCTCAATTTCCATGCCCGCAAAATAGAAAAATTACAAAGAGAAATTACGCCTTCAAAATCGTACAAATAGCCATGAAAATAGTGCCATAATGGTCGTACGGCCTCCCCTCAAAATTCACAATTTTTCTTCCTCGAAATTCGTGCCCACTCTGGCTCCCTTTAATTTCGTGCTCTACCTCGCTATACGGATTTGCTAAAAGTTAATGCCGCTACCCTCCTCCTTCTCACCGCTTAGAAAATTTCTTCAACTTTATCCTCTCCTCTCTAATCAAGCCATGAAAGAATTAATGAATGAATGACCTTTTCTCTCATTTTCCTCCTTTAATAGAACCCCAAGTGACTTTTGGTTATTCTCAAATCCAATGGCCGAAATAGTTTTAGATCTAGGGCTGAAATTAAATGCTCTTTTAAATCTCACTTTTTATTTTTTAATTCAATTCTACTTTAATAAAGATCCACTTAGTCATTTATTTCCAAAGTCACTTTTCCTTTCTAATTTTACATTAACTTTATTAAAGTCACTTTAAAATTAGACTTTAGTAACTTTTTCACTTAAAGTCACTTTTAAATTAGATTTGACTTTATAACTTTATAAAGTCACTTTAGGAGAAAAATTAAATTCTTTTGAACACTTTTCCCTAAGCCAACGATCAAAGCCTTAGGGAACCACTTGTCCTCCCGTAACTAAATTTCAACACTCCCTCTTACCGAGGAAGGTGTCTCCTCACCGTACCCATCTTGTCTCCTCGAAGCAGACATGCTTACCCTTTTAAGGCTTTGGTAAGAATATCTCAGCCTTTGCTCACTTGGAATATATTCGAGTCATAGCCCTCTACACATACCGATGAAGATATTTGATGTCGATATGCTTTGACCGATCACAGAACACGGATTTTTCGTGAGTTTAATGCAACCGATTATCATAGTAAATCACCGAAGGTCTCAACGACCCACTCAAATAAGCCAAACAACATCTTGCGGCGTCGCATGGCCTCACAACTAGCTACACCGTCGCCATATACTCTACTTCCGCTAAAACTCAATGCTACCAATCGTCGCTTCCACCGAACCATGACACTACCGCCAAACCCAACCCAAAAGGTTAGCACCCAAGTGCTCTTCCTATCAAGCACAACCCTCGCCCAATCGAACCGTGTAACCTCGCCAATTCACTCCATCCCCCGCATAATCCACCATACTCCATTGTCCCGTGCAAGTAGCCGCAAATGTGTTTTGCGTTAACCAGTTGAACCTTCCCAGGCTCACACACACAACCGACTCATCGTGTTGATCGCAAAACATATATCCTGTCCGGTGTTGACCAAATACATCAAGGAACCAATCAATTGTCTATACAATGTGGGATCTACCAACCTTTAATCCGAAGCATGAAAGTTCTTCCGCCAGGATCATCGATGTCGACATGGGTCTACAATCCTCCATGTGGAATCGCCAAGGATGTCCACAAGCTAACATACTTCCCCCCCGTCCCAGAAGAAATTCCCCTCCTCCGGCCACACCTCCAAACCCAAACTCCGTCGATGTCCTTCATCTCAAACTCCGTCGCAAGATCTCTCTTGCAATGCTCTATGAGTCTCTCTCGCACCTGTGGTACGAACACCAAAGTCATCCACATACAACACTGTAATGAGAGGCTCCTCACCTATCACAATATAGTAAAGGTTTGGATTTGCCTCACTCTTTGTGAAGCCAATCTCCCGCAAGTATGTATCTATCCCCGGAGTACCAAGCTCGGGAGCTTGCTTCGTGCCACAGCGGCCTTCTTCGTCCGCACACATGGGACTCCTTCCATGCACCTCAAAGCCCCGTGGTCGCCACCGACACCCTCCTCCCAAACATCATTCTTCATGACAGAAGAATACTTTCCGACATGGCCTCTCTCCAAACATGTCGGCTCGTCGGCTTCTCCCTCATAGCGTCAGAAGGCCCGTAGTCAACGATGTTGGCAACCATTGCCATATAGCTACAAAATCTTCTCGGTGGTCCGCTCTCTTGACCACTTTAGGCCCGCCAGTCGCATGTGGCCTCTCTCAAGGTATCCCGAAGCCACTTGGGCTTCCTCTTCCCCGAGCACACTTCTCCCACCGGAGAATGAAACTCCTTCCTCCTCAATGAGCTTGAACCCCCGATCGTCCGTTCCCGTTGTCCTCTACGGAACTCGAACCCGTAGACGCTAAAGTACCGTGTGAACCGTCCACGGAAGGACTCCCTAGTGAACCTGCCTTTCTTCTATGGGATCGCTCCCCCGTACGTCGCCCAAAGCACCACACCTTCCGACTCGTGAGCGATCGGCCACTACCGTACCGACACATCGTAATCGATGTACCTCTAGATCCTCCTCGATCCCCGCCCACTAGATCCCTATGACCGACTCCCGCCGCTCCCGAGGGTTCCGGCTAATCCGTATACTCTAACTCCCGCGGACCTCTGAAAGGCCCTGTCCTCCTCGAACTTCACATCCCGCTTGACAAAAACTCTCCTCTGTGCGGGAATATAAATCCGAAAGGCCTTCGAGGTCTCACTGTAGCCCACAAAGACGCCCTTCTCTGCGGTGGGCTCTAGTTTGGTCCTCTTCTCCTGGGGTATGTAGGAGTATGTAATACACCCAAAGATACGGAAGTGACCAACATCAGGCTTCTTCCCAGAAAAAGCCTCCTCTGGAGTCACATGCCCCAAGGCACGATGCGGACTCCTGTTCTGCAAATATACTGCAGTGTTGCAGGCCTCTGCCCACAAAAACAATGGCAACCCCTGATCATGTAGCATGGCTTTGGCAACCCCTCCGATGGATCTGTTCTTCCTCTCTGCAACCCCGTTCTACTGGGGGTTGTAAGGAACAGTGAACTCCCTCCTAATGCCTGCCTCTGCACAATAGTCAACAAACTCTCCAAGGGTGTACTCACCTACATTGTCCGACCTCAGGGACTTGATCTTCCGACCTGTTTGAGTCTCCACAAGAGCTCTGAACTCCTGAAACCGCTTGAAGACCTCACTCTTGGTCTTCAAGAAATAAATCCAGGTCCTCCTGGAGTGATCATCAATGAATAAAACGTAATACTCATATCCACTCAAGGAAACATGAGACATCCGACCGCTCACATCGAAATGAATCAAATCAAGTATCCCAGTTGCTCTGCTGTCACTGCTGGGAAAAGGGGATTTGGAAAACTTGCCCATCGCACATCCTCTGCATGTATCAATGTGATTAGTACTGAAATCTGGCACACCTGTAGTGATCTCCCGCAATGTCCTCAAGGCTCCATGATACATGTGTCTCATCCTGTGGTCCCAAATCTCACACAGCTCAGAACTACTAGCTCTACTGTCAGTGCTACTGCTCAATGCCATAAGGGGCTGAAATGCAAACTTGTACACCTTTGCATGGCGTACACCTATCACTCTAGCTGACTCAGCTGGAGTACCCCTGGGATATATCAGCACCTGTCCTCTCCTGAACAATACCTCATACCCTCTGTCCTCCAATGCTGAAAGGGATATGAGGTTCTTCCTCATCCCTGGCACATATAAAACATCTGACACCTTCAAGGGAGGTTTGGGTTCCCTATCAAATGTCAGTGTCCCCACACCAACTGCTCTAACAACACTGTCATCACCGAGTACTACCTCTATATTAGTGCCACTCTCTGAAAGCTCTGAGAAGTACTCACGAACTCCTGTCATATGACGTGAAGCCCCACTATCCACATACCAGATACCCGAAGATGCTCCGCTAGTCGAGGGAAATGCATGCTCCCTCTGAACCTCCGTCGCAGGTGATCCTGCACTAGTGGACTCACAAGCATTGAACCCAAACTCTCAGTCAAATCTATCTGAAAAGTCCTCAATCTCTGTTGATGTTGCCATGATCTGGTTCTTCCCCTTCTTCTTCTTCTCCGGACACACAACTGCATAGTGTCCCATCTTCTGACAACTCCAACACTTCACTTTGGAGTAGTCCTTCTACGTGTTCTCCTGTTTACCTTTACCTTTGCCTTTGCCCCCGCCACCACTTGTGGAAGCATGCTTCTTGCCTTTGCCTCTCTTGCCTCCGGCCAACAATGCTACATCCTCATCCTGCTCAACTGGCTTGGCTGCCCCAAGCTGACTCTTCCTGATCTCTGTCTGAATGCAATCATCCCAAAACCTCTCCCATGTGGGAAGGGTCTCACATGCACAAACCCCATCAGCAAAATTCAGCGACGAAGTAGGAAGGCCATTCACTGCAATCTGCACCAACTCAGTATTTGGAATGACCTCTCCAACTGTTGCCAATGCATCTCTCACGTTAGTTATCTTTGTGAGATAACCAGTTGCATTATCATTCTTCCCCATCTTAATGGTCTTCAGCTTCTCCCTTAGTACCATCTTTCTGTTCTCATTGGTACTCTGGTAGAGATTGGTGAAGGCAGACCACATCTCATGAGCATGTCTCTTTCTTCTCACATGAGGAATCACATGGTCTTTAATACCATCCAGAATCAGCCTTTTTCCCTTGTTATTCTTTTTATTAAATGCTTGAACAGCATCAGTAGGCACATTAACAAGTTGTTGTTGGGTATGAACCATGATATCCCAGACTTCTCCCTCCTCAAAGATGCTCTGCATTCTTTCTCTCCAAACGCTGTAATCTATGTCACAGGGTTCGTCGGACCTAAATGTTGAGGTTCGAAATTAGCCGAACTTCAAAAATTTTATTAAAATTCGGTTAGGTTCGACCAGGTTCGGCGCCAGGATCTCTGTGTTCACGTTCTCTATGTTCAGCTCTGTAATAACCAATGCGAGATAGACGGGTGTAACCATGTAAGGGTCAGAGCAAATGACTTACCTCTCTTGCGACGATGACGATTTTGCTTATCCTCACTGCTATGATCGCGTGCTTGCTGCTTCGATGGAATTTCTAAATAGAATTATGTGATGGTCCACTAATGGTCCGACAGAAATTGACACAGCTGATACATTAAATTATTTTGTGTCAACATGGCCCTTTCAAATGGCCGTTACAGGTCTAAAATGGCAGGGCGTAAATTATAGGTAATGAAATTCAAATTTTTTTAAAAACTTAATGTATTTTATTTATAAAATTACTATTTATACATATTTTCAACTATAATAATTACTTTTAATATAATGAATTAACATATTTTCAATTATATCTAATTAAAATTTAAAATAATTATTTTAATTTATTTTAATTTATATATATTTATTTAAAATATATATAATTAAAGGAATTAGTGTTATTAAAAATTTTATTATAATAAATATTATAAATTAATATAGCTTATATTTAAAGAAAATTATAAATTTATTAATATAATATTTGATATAAATTATAAATATATATTAATTATGAACAAATATAAAAGATTTAAATATTTTTTTATAGATTTTCAAATTTTTGAATATGTATATGCACGAACCTAATGGCAAACCTCATAACGAATTTCATTGGAAAAATCGAATTCGAATAAAACTTGATTGTAGGCGAACTCGAATTCGAACCCGAACCATGTGACATTGATTTAAGTAATGTCATTGATATAATTAGATCCTATTATGCTTAAGTTATTCATGTGTTTTACTAATCAAAATACCTACTCATAGTTTTATAATTTATTAATTGATTTTGATTTTTTTTATGCCATATATATATTTATTGAAAAATATATATAGTCGAACCTAATGTCGAACCTCATTACGAACCTCATCAGAATATTCGAACCCGAGTCAAACTTAATCGTCGCCGAACTCGAATTCGAACCCGAACCGTGTGACATAGGCTGTAATTACTATGTTCTTCCAACCTATCTTTCACCCTCAATCCCAATAACATCCTTGCTGTCCTAAAAACTGAAAATAGCACTGCTGTAGTAAAGATAAAATTTCTGTGTGTGAAAAATCAGCGTGCTGGAATTTTCTAAGTGAAAAATCAGCGACCTGTAATTTTTCTCTTTAATGTCCCAAACTGCACTTTCAGCACCCAAACTCTGATACCATGTAGAAATTTCTGTTTTCCCACCTCGGTTTTCAGTTTCACCTTATTTCTCCAATTAGTTAAATGCCCCTTCCCATAACCTTACATTCAACAAGCTGAAAAATAAATATTTTCTGAAAACACAAATTCTGGAAAATTTTCACAATGCTGATAATTGCAGAAATAAAAATCAACAGACTAAAACAGCTACACAAAACATTTTAACACAGTGATTTTTTGTCAACATGACCCTGAAAAAAACCCCTACAACTCTTGGGGAAAACCAGTTCGAAAGCTTCTCTTTAGTTTCTAAATATTGTTTTTACAGTGATGCAGAAATTTACACAGCGAAAAAATTACAGCAACTTCGAAACAGAACTTATCTCGAAAACCATGCCAAACTCCACCTCGGTTTCCGTGCCCACAATACATAAAAATTACAGCAGAAATTACAGCCTTCAAAACTGTACGAACAGCCTCGAAAACAGTGTCGGAATGGCTGTATGGCCTCCCTCGAAATCTGCAGTTTTCTCTCCTCGAAATTTGTGCCCACTTGCCTCGAACTTCGTGCTCTACCCTGTTGTACAGATTTTCTGAAAGTTAGTGTTGCTGCCCTCCTTCTTGTTACTGCTCAGGAAATTCTCTTCAGCTTTCTCCTTCTCCTTCTCTCAATCTGCTCATAAAAGAATTAATGAATGAATGACCTTTTCTCTCCTTTTCCTCCTTTAATAGAACTCTAAGTGACTTTTCGGTTATCCCCAAATCCAATGGCTGAAATAGCTTTAGATCTAGGGCTGAGATTAAATGCTCTTTTAAATCTCACTTTCTATTTTTTAATTCACCCCACTTTAATAAAGACCTACTTAGTCATTTATTTTCAAAGTCACTTTTCCTTTCTAATTTTACATTAACTTTATTAAAGTCACTTTAAAATTAGACTTTAGTAACTTTTTCATTTAAAGTCACTTTAAAATTAGATTTTACTTTATAACTTTATAAAGCCACTTTAGGAGAAAAATTAAATTCTTTTGGACACTTTTCCCTAGGCCAAAGATCAAAGCCTTAGGGAACCACCTGTCCTCCGGTAACCAAATTTCAACAACTAGGTCAGTCTTCATGCTAACTATGTAATTACAAAAAGAAGAAGACAAAGATAGATATGCTACAAGACCTTGTAAAGAAGCCCTCCACAAAGCCTTCAAAATATGTTAGAAGTCAAGCTCCTTATACAGTGAAAACAACGTTGAAATATATGTGATGTAATGATGAAGAACATAAGCTGATTGGTCGGCCTAAATACTAGTTGATTGGTTGGTCTAATAACTAGACAAGTCATATATATATATATATATATATATAACAGTTCTACGGCCAATTTAATAGTGAACAGACTTGTGGATTTGGTTCTGAGTCAGTGCGGATATCTCAGGAACAATTACGGTCAAGTCTGAGGTGGACAGAATTTGCGAATTAGTGCAGGCTTAAGAAAGAAATTGCAGATCTGTCTGAGGCATCATAACAGCCATAAGGTGCGGATCTAAGGACAGAAGTTTGATGTAGATAGAAAGGTACAGGAGTATAATCTGTGAAAGGTACAAGAGTATAAGTTTGCGAAAGGTACATAATATAGACTACAAGCGCTGGATTGCGGATAGGTGCAAAAGGATACAGTGCAAATATATCTATTGAAGGAATTTGCCAACGTCAAGACAGTAATTGTAATAAGATAGGCTGATCTTAAAGGAGTTGAAAGTGAGGAAGGTAAATCAGAGATTTACCTTCCTAACTACATTATAAGATATTCAGTTACAAGTGTAAATAATTTTGTTTCAACGTTTTGACTAAGTATTTTGATAACTGACTTGATGATGAAGTAACTAAGTTAAGGAAGAATACATAAGCAAGATCACAAGTAGTTATCCAGAAGAGAATTTTTGTATTAATCACAAGCCCTACATATTCTCAACAGCAATCACATATCATATAAATAATATCATCTTATGATGATATCTCTAAGGATGCTCGGTGGCAACTTAGTGTGAGTGAAGCGACTCAATCATGAATCGACTCAAGTTCTATGCACATCATATATATATATATATATATGGATGGATGTTCTAAACGGAACATCATTGCTTTCAATCAATTGTCGGTTGCCATGTCAAGTTCAACAAAATCTTGAACTTCAAATCAGGGTGTCCAAGGATTTGCACTTCCACTTTCCAATACTTCTTCAATAGCTTCACAATATAAATTATCTTTTCCCTACTTCAGAAATCGATTCATCATGCCATGATACATCATTTCGAGCTTAGAACCCATTACCTGATTCATGATTATCAGAGGCTCATTACCTGACAATAGTAGATCAGCGTTATATAAAACCAGAATCAAAATAAAAGTCATAACTTGGAACACTTTTGAAGTAGAGGCTTGGATCAACACATCATCCTAGATTCATCAAATAACTGTCAATGCAGACATATCTGGATCGGGGGGGGTTGCTTCATGCAATGCTTACTGCAACCATAACACTTTACCAAACCATCATGCCCAACCTTTCATAAATCATTATTGTGCAATCAAATCAACTAAATCAGTTCATCAAAGTTTAAAAGCCAAATCAATAGTAATAACAAAAGTCGTCAATATTTCAGCGTCAATTATTTGGACCAGATGACAGGTAGAGCTTTCATCAAGTCATGACATCATCTATTATCATGCCAACAGGTTGTCATCAACCACGCAGTATCAATAATACAAGTCATTGGAAGTCACTATGCTCATATATCATTGTCAACACGGAAAATCATTAGTCGTCAAGTCAAATCAATAGACATCATGTCAAAACCAAATTTGCTATCATAATAAGATCTAAAGTCCAAGACATATCTCAATCATTGAATCAAAGGTCTAAGTCATCATCAGACATCGTACAATTCATCTATATCAATCAGCCAAATCATATCAAACTCTTGTAGCACAAACTTCAAACATAATGACATATGTATATGTATGTCACGGTCACCGGCAAACACAAGTTTAGTCTTCGTGTTCATATTATAGCAAACATTCAACTTCCCTTATCTTAGATCTTTCTGACATCCTCCAGGTGAACATCTGATTTTATGCACAAAACTTCATTTTTTTGTCTATCAGACATAGTCGTACTCATGGGCCTTCCTCTGTGCAAATGAGGCTTTGAGTGGGATAAAACCATCTTACCTTAGTTCAGACCTCTGTTGTAGATCAACAATGTTAGATACCCATAAATCATACTTCAATAGTACAGAATATGCATATAATGAAAATGACAATATAAGTAAGAATCTTTAGGAGATATTCTTCCTCTAAATGAGAATCCACTTTATTCATCTTCGTTCATCTCTGTTGAAAATTGACAGCTCATGGATGAATTTCTAAAATTAGAAAGTCTAAAAATAAAATTTCTAAAAATAGAAAGTCTCGAGTCTCAAGTATGACTTTTCAAAAATAGTAAACCATCTTGCATCAATTCATAATAAAAAATTGTTGATGGAAAATCTCTTATGATCATAAATCAATTCTAATAGTTCAATTTGGACTTAATCAACAATATTATCTTTAATATTATTATTATTATTCTTATGATATTATTATATTATTATTATTAAAAAGAAATTCAAGTCTCTCAATCATGAGACTCAATCATGTCATATGTAACTCCCCTCAATTAATGCATATGTTATTCTCCCTCTCTTAATGGATTCATTCCTCTCTCTCTTTAATGCTTTTATGCACCTCTTACACTCTCTTTACACACTTTAATGACTCGTCATAAAAAAATTCCTCTTACACCTCTTTAATGCATAAGTTACAATTCTCTCCTAAATGCATAAGTTACACTCCTATCCTTTATGGCATAAATTACAATCTTATTTTGGCATATGTAACTCCTCAAGGCATGTGAATTGCTCCTCCTTTATGCCAATAATTCATTGGCCCTACTATATATATGTGTCTCATATCATCTCACCTCACTTACTTGTGCATTGTGAATTCAAACTTGAGAGAGAGTTGGAGAGACTTGTGTGAAAATTTATGAATCCTTATTACAGAAATCCTACTACAGAAATCTGGTTTACTTCTACTTGTGTTTTTAATTTAACAAGTTATTTTCATAAATATTCAGAAAACATTGAATTAAACACACTGTAGCCTACACATACATACAGATCAAGTACTGAAGAATTAAGCACATTCGACAAAGGGCACACCAATTTTTTTTGGACAAATGTCCCCGGAAAAACCCAATGCGAGAAAAACGATGCAACAGCTCTTGGGGGTTTTATTATTATGCAGAATTCTGAATACAATCTAGGGTACCAGTAGTGGTTTACCCAACAGAGAAAATCTTGGAAGAAGTACCTCTATCTTCGAAGAGAGATAATATGGTTGATTCAGCTGAAGATGAAGGATCCCAGAGGTGCCTACGTAGTCAATGTGTCACCCTTCAGTGTAGTTGCATCACCCTTTCTGGATCTGCTGAATACGAGCCCTATCTAGCCCACTAAAACCCTAGTGGAGTTGTCTGAATGACTGCGTCAGCCTTTTCTGGCTTTGCATCCCTCTGTGTGAGCCCTTTTGGCTCTACATCACCCACGTTAGGCTTACGCTGCCTCTGTGTCACCCCTCCTAGGCTTACGATGCCTCTGTGTCACCCCTCCTTGGCCTGTGTTGCTCCTCTGGTACAGATCTGTCTCGCTGCCAATGTAATCGCGGCCTCGGATCTGAAATCCCTATGTCGATCTGCCCCTCGCTACACTGGAAGCTCACTCGAAAATTCTCAACAAACTACACCCCTGAATTTCGACTTAACTCAAGTGCTACCGCTATGTGTGTGTCCTCCAACTGACCCCAAGCCTTCCTTTAATACTTTTCCAGTTGATGAATCAACGGTCGTGATCTAATCTCTTATCAACGGCTAAGATCAGAAAATACTTGATCCTCGTCACTAAGAACATTCTCACCCATATGTCTAAATTAATTCACTTTAATTATTTAGTTTCCCTAAGTTAGACTTAGGGTCTCCATTAAAATAATTAATTATTTGAATAACTTAAGCTATCCGTGGAATTTCTCCAAACGATTTCTGGGTCTTGGATATCTCATGTATCTTAGCCCCTTCAAAAAGTTTCAGAGCTAGAGCACATCCGATGCTACCCAAAAATCAACACTCCCTCTTAGAGAGGAATGTGCTCTAGCAACACTTCAACCTAAAGCATCACTCTGATCCACAGCATTGGTCCCCTGCGCTGTTGATGCTTGGCATGTTGCCCCTCATCCTCTGCGTTGTTGCCTTCTGTACTGTTTCCCATGACTCTGCCACAGTCACTGCCTCATCTGTACTGCAGCTCCCTCTCAAATGCTACATCATGCTGCCCATAGCACTGCCACTGCTAACTCCTACACTGCAACTCAGTTATTGAGAGTAAGCAACTGAAGGACATCACCCAAAATACTAACACACAAGTCAGTCTGGTTGCATCTCGATACTAAAACACCCTCTATTTCCAATCTGCGTTGACCTTCTAGAGCTCTACATTGTTGTTTCTCTGCCTTTGCACTACTGAAATCCCATTAACCTCTGCGCTGCTACCCTATGTTGTTGATGCTTGGCATGTTGCCCCTCATCCTCTGCGTTGTTGCCTTCTGTACTTTTTCCCATGACTCTGCCACAGTCACTGCCTCATCTGTACTGCAGCTCCCTCTCAAATGCTACATCATGCTGCCCATAGCACTGCCACTGCTAACTGCTACACTGCAACTCAGTTGTTGAGAGTAAGCAACTGAAGGACATCACCCAAAATACTGACACACAAGTCAGTTTGGTTCCATCTCGATACTAAAACACCCTCTGCTGCTAATCTGCATTGACCTTCTAGAGCTCTACACTGTTGTTGCTCTGCCTTTGTGCTGCTGAAATCCCATCAACCTCTGTGTTGTTGCTTCTACGTTGTTGTTGTTGCCTCTCTCTGTGCTGCTCAAGTCTTCAACATCCTAGCTCTGCCTAATGTGCCTCCATAGTCCTCTGCACCAACTGACTCCAGTCATCCTGCTATTGTCATTAAGGGCTCCCGTAGCTCGTATGTGATCCAAGAGTTTGGGCACCTCAAGGATCCTTCCCCCTACACCATCTGTAGCTCAATGTACAGATCTATGTCGCCCTACCTCTTCTCTCGAGGCACATGAGCACTCATAGCCACATCATCACCCTTCGTTGTTGCAGCCTTAGAATCTGAGTCTTCCTTGCCCTTCTTCTTCCAAGGACAAGTAGTGGCGAAATTTCCTAGTTCACCACATCTGAAGCACCTAACCTTTGAAAGGTCTTTCTTCTTCTTCCCTCGCTGCCCCTGTTGTCCCTTATATGCGACAGCCACATCTTCCTCCTCCTCCTTCTTTATATTGATTCTGCTACTAGTGCTGCCCGCCTCGGTCAACCTCCTAATCTCTTCTTGGCGAAGAGCTGCCCACATGTCTTCCCAGTTTGGAAGTGTTTCTCTGCCCAAGATTCCTTGGACAAAGGTCTCCCACTCTTCAGACACTGCATTCAGGGTAGTCCTTACCAATTGACCCTCATCAAGAGTGTCCCCCATAGCAGCCATCTGATCACAAATCACCTTCAATCTAATGAGGAAGGGGTCGATTTCCTCTCCCTTATGCATCTAAAATAGTCAAAGCTGATTCTCCAGAAGCATTCTCCTTTGGAAAGAAATCCCTTGATACATTGAGGACAATGTCGTCCACATCTCATTTGCTATGTTGTTTTTAGCAATGTGTGGGACCACATAATCCTTGACCCCATCCATAATCAAGTGCTTGGCCCTAGCTTGATTTTCCTCATACTTCTTCAACGGGTCAACGTCAACAGGAATAGCTACAACCTTCTCGGCATGATGTTTGATGCGATACTCATCAAGGACTGACAGGATTTTTGCCTTATAGACGACGAAGTTGAATACTCCATCCAACCTGTCCTAATCCCTCAATTCATGAGAGGCCATCTCTGCTCAAAAACTATCGAAACGGATACTCTTTTCCCCTCTTTTGCTGCTACCCTTAGCGAAAGACTCGGATCTGAGTTTCTTGGTGCTAGAAACCCTCTAGAGAAAACGCTTCCTCTGACAAGTGATTTCCCTCCCAAAAACCCTCCACAAATTTTGTTGAATCAATCCTCTCCAATCACTCCGCTGATTAGATCTCAGACTTCTTGGCTAGAAAGTCTGCTGAGGAACTGCTTCCCCTTAATTTGTCAACCCTACTAGACATTGTTATGCACTAACAGAAACGATGCCCCACCAGCAACTTCCGAGGAACCAAACTGCACTTCCTGTCACAACAGCTGGCTCATAATCACCTCCTCTTGGATTGCGTCACCCTCCAGGGCATGCATGAGCCTCTACGTCAACTCTACGTGAGCTAGATAGGCTCTGCGTCACCCTTCTCAGACTTTATGAACCTCTGCATCAGCTATGCGTGAGCTAGGTTGGCTCTACATCACCTCTTTAGGGCCTGCGTTGTCCCTCTGGTACTCTGCCTCTTCTGGATCTATGCTATCACTCAGGACAGCCTTCTTGCTGCACTAAAAACTTCATCACTTTGTTAATGGCTTCAGCTCTCCCTGATCTGCAATAGCTCTGATACCATGTGAAAATTTCTGAATCCTTATTACAGAAATCCTACTGCAGAAATCTGGTTAACTTCTCCTACTTGTGTTTTTAATTTGACAAGTTATTTTCAGAAATATTCAGAAAACATTGAAGTAAACACACTGCAGCCTACACATACATACACATCAAGTACTGAAGAATTAAGCACATTTGATAAAGGACAACAAATGTCCCCGGAAAAACCCAATGCGGGAAAACTGGTGCAACAGCTCTAGAGGGTTTTATTATTATGCAGAATTCTAAATATAATCTAGGGTACTAGTAGTGGTTTAGCCAACAGAGAAAATCCCGACAGAAGTACCTCTATCTTCAGAGATAGATAATATTGTTGATTTAGCTGAGGATGAAGAACCCCACTGGTGCCTACGCAATCACTGCATCACCCCTTGTGGATTTGCTGAATACGAGCCCTATCTGGCCCATTGAAACCCCAATGCAGCTCTCTGAGTGACTGCGTCAGCCTTTTCCGGCTCTGCGTCCCTCTGTGTGAGCCTTTCTAGCTCTGCGTCACCCCTGCTAGGCTTACGTTGCCTCTGTGTCACCCCTCTTGGGCTTACAATGCCTCTACGTCACCCCTCCTTGGTCTGCACTGCTCCTTTAGTACGAATCTGCCTCTCTGCCAATGTATTCTCGACCTCAGATCTGAAATCCCTCTGTCGACCTTCTCCTCGCAGCATTGCAAGCTCTCTCGAAAATTCTTAGCAAACCGCGCCCCAGATTTCAACTTGGCTCAAGTGTTACCACTATGTGTGTGTTCTCCAATTGACCCCAAGCCTTTCTTTAATACTTTTCCAGTTGACAAATCAACGGTCGTGATTTAATCTCTAATCAACGGGCTAAGATTAGAAAAGACTCAATCCTCATCACTTAGAACCAAGGTTACTTGGAAGCGGGAGCAGGAGCGGGAGCGCCATTTTTAGAAGCTCCCGATCTGGAGCGTTTCGGGGAGCGTTTATATATATATATATATATATATATATATATATATATATATATATATATATATATATATATATATATATATACATATATATATATATATATTGATGCATATATGTCAACAAAAACATGTAGAATGATGAACTAGACATAAAAAACATAGATTGAATCATATAACATCAATCATCTAGAAGTTATAATCTTTATCAACCACGCCCACAAGTTGGAAGCATACAACATATTGACTCTTGAGTCTCACGAATCATCAATCTGAAGGTTTCAAGCTTTCAAAATTCAATATATAACATTTATCGTCATTGATATATAACATTTATCATCATTGATTTCAAATTTCAATATCTAACATTTATCATCATTGATTCATTGATTTCAAAATTCAATATACATTTATCATCATTGATATATAACATTTATCATCATTGATTCATTGATTTCATATTTCAATATACAACATTTATCATCATTGATATATATCATTTATCATCATTGATTCATTGATTTCAAAATTCAATATATAACATTTATCATCATTGATATATAACATTTATCATCATTGATTCATTGATCACCATATAACTTTCATGAAGCATCATATTCATAATTCATAATGACATGTAAACTTATAAATGCCAACTTCAAAGTTTCACCTTTCAAATTCAAACTTCAAACTTAAATTGTCATTAAATATATGAAAGAGTCAAGTTTCAACTGTTCAACTGTCAACAGTTATAAAAGATAAAAACTACTAGAAAATAGAAAAGACTAGTAAACAACAAATCTATTTTATCTATTGGTTGGCCCCTTGCCACGCCCACGAGAAATGTCTAATTTGTACGAGCCACGAGGAAATGGTGGTCTTCTAGTACTCTCAGGAGTACCACGACCATGACTAGAAGGTGGAGGCTGAATCTGCAAATGAACAATAGTTTGATATCGAGAACTGCCACTGGCACTGGCACCCGCACTCGCACTGCTACCAGTAGATGGTGGGACTGGTCCTGTGTGTGGCGGTGCTGCTGATGCTTCATCATCATTCCTAAAAAGTTCTGCTTCCAATTCTTCCATATGTACCGTGCCGTCCTCAAAATTATCATCCTCTGGGTTGCTGTCCCAGACTCTGTATGATGGATCCTCATTTGCCCGATCACAATAATGGCTCAACAACCTCAAGTTGTAATGCACATAAACCAAGCTTTCAGCTCGGTTTTCATTCAGCCTGTTTCTTCTCACATTATGTATGAAGTTGTAGGTGCTCCAACACCTCTCTGCAGAAGAAGTGTTCACAACCTATGAGAGAACTTTTTTTGCCAACTTTGGCAAATGTCCCATGCCGCCATATGCTTCCCACCATGTGAGAGCATCAAATCTGTCTCTGTCTTCCATTGCATGGAAAGAACCAAAGTTAGCAGTGAAACTGAAGTATTTGCCTAATTCAAGGCGCAATCTAGCACACTCCTCCCTGTCAGGTACCAACTTGTCTAATGCCTTCATGTACCCCTCTTGTACCTCTGGATCAGTGTGAGGTTTGATCCTAACCCCACCTCCAGGTGCAGGTTGGCCCAACCAAGATGGAGAGTAATATTTTGGCATAAGGATATATGCCAAGGCATGTAGTGGAACATTGATTTTATTCCACCGTGCACACACACAGTCATGAATCATAGCATACAAGTTGGGATCATTATCCTTAACAACATCTTTTATTTGGCCCAACATGTTGTCCATCTGCTCATAAACCTCCCCAATCACTGGTTTATCTGTATCTGCAAACCGAATCATGTGATAAATGGGCTTGGTGAAATTCAAAATTTCCCTCACACGTGCCCAAAACAAAGGGTCAAGGGCAGTCTCCTCCACATGTTTGAAACCTTGCCTGTCAACTATTGTCGCTGCCCTGTCCTTTAATACCTACCAGTGTGGACTTGATACCATTGCAACCAATGACTCTCTTACCTTCAAAAGGCGCCTAAAGGTGAGGTAATAGCTAGCAAATCTAGTCTTTGCTATCTTCAACAACTCCAATTTGGAGTGAGTACGGAAAAGCCCATGGGTATTGCTATGATTTGTAATAAATTTTATCATTTTTTTTACCTCTCTTGTACAAATCACCAAGCCATTTGAATTGAGGTTGTTTTTTTTTTAATGATATCATGCATCAAAAGGTTCATTGTGTGAACCAAACACCCAGACCAAAATATGTTGGGGTATTTATCCTCAATAATTGCTCCTGCTGCCTTACAGTTAGCAGCATTATCAGTGATGACATGTATGACATTGTATGGCCCAGTCTTTTCAATTATATCAAGTAATGGTTCTGCAATGTTAATGCTGCTTTTGAATTTGTCTGAATAATCATATGCTGACAGGAAGATTGCACCACTAACCGACACAGCCAAAACACTTATCAATGGCTTTCCTTTTACATTGGTCCATCCATCGAGACCATGGACACCCCATGCTCATTCCATGAATTTGTCATTCTAGCCAAAGAATGGTTTATTTTAGCTTTTTCATGATCAAGACCCATGGTTTTGGCCTTGTCATACCCAGGGCTCCTGTATCCTTTGGGGGCATCATTAATGGCAGAAACCATTTCATGCCAATAAGGTGAGCGAAGAACATTGAATGGCACCCCACATGCATATAGAAACCGGTAAACTTTTTAATCCACATCATTCCTACACCCGTCGTCCAGGAAATCGGATATGGTTCTAACTTCTACGCCTTAATCCAGGTGTGCCACTACCTCCATAACCACTGGCATGGGTGGAAGTTGGACTTGTTTGTCCATGACGTGATGGACCTGAATAAGAATCAATGAAACCACTAGATCTTTTAGATCTCTGTAGGGCAGCCTCCTCTTCCTTTCTATATTTCTCTCTCTATGTTGTTGGCACACTAGTACAAATTTTGATTCCTATATTTTTTTCTCCATCCCATGGCATTTTCCCACAAAGGTGCCTTCTCGCACGGGTGTATGAACCATGGTATTGTTTATTGCAATGGGGGCAAATAAATTTAGTGGTTCCACCACCTTTCTCTCCTTCTTGTTTTTGAACATATTTCCACAAAGGTGTCTGAGTTTGGTCTTGTCTAGTTGGGGAATCTGTGTCCTCATGTTCTCCACTCCCCACTTCCTCCTCAACATAATCCTCCTCCTCTTCAGGATTTTCTTCAAATCCACCATAACCCTCCTCTTCATCCTCCTCTTCTCTGATTTGCCTCTTTCTTCTACTCTCCAACACCATTATTACAAAGAAAGGAACCAACATGAGGAAAATCCCTAGCCATATAGCCATGATGTTTCAAGTTTCAAGTTTCAAGTTTCTAGCCTGCAAAACAAATGGAGAAATGCCAAATGGGAATAGGAAATGCAACATAGGAAAAAAAACAATTCAATTTTTAAGTTTTAAACACAATAAAATGCAACATTCAAGAAAAAAATCAAGTTTTCTTTTTTAAACAACTTACAAATTCATCCTAGAAAATACAAAATTAGATTAGAAGACCTACCTCTTTCTTACAATCCTCCTGTTGCCTTGCAGCTTGCTCCTTGCTCTCTCCTTGTCACTTCTGCAGCTCTGCTCTCAAGCTCTCCTTCTTGCTCCTCTTGCTCCTCTCACTCTCTCACTCACTCAACTACAAACAATAAACAAAATGAGCCTCCCTCCCTCTTAAAAACAAAACGATTTTTTCAACAAAAAAAATTTCTCGCCGGCGGGAAACCTTTTTCTCCCGAACGCTCCCCGACTGCTTTCGGCGTTTAAAAAATGCTTCCAGAGTGTTTTTTAAACGCTGAAAGCGCTTAGGGAGCGTTCGCTCCCGAGCTCTTCCGGAAACGCTCCCGAAAAGGCAAGGAGCGTTTTTATAGGGTCAAAAACGCATTCCCGAAAATGCTCCCCTCAAGAAGCGTTTTCGGGAGCACGTTTCCGAGCGCTCCCAAAACGCTCCCGAACGGAGCGCGTTTTGGGAGCGGGAACAAGGGGGGGGTGAAGCTTCCCTGCAACCCTGCTTAGAACATTCTCACCCACATGTCCAAATTAGTTCACTTTAATTATTTAATTTCCCTAAATTAGACTTAGGGTTTCCATTAAAATAATTAATTATTTGAATAACTTAAGCCCCAGGTGGAATTTCTCCAAACTATTTCTGGGTCTTGGAGATATCATGTGTCTTAGCCCCTCCACAAACTTATGTATCTAGAGCACATCCGATGCTACCCAAAAATCAACAACTTGAAGGAGATTGTGAGAGAAAGAGAGACTTGGAGAGTAAGAGCAGATCTTGGAGAGCCAAAGTGATTCAGTGTTTGCATCAGCTACTACTATCAGAGATATTCTTCAAATTTGGGTAAACTTCTTCATTCTCTCATTGTACTTCGTATCTTTGCTGAACAATTGATTTTTAATAGAAGAAGAATCTAGTTAGGTTTTCCCTTTTTGGGTTTTGCCCTGGTCATTGACCTAAATTCTTTGTGTCTCATTGACTTCTTGGCTGTATTTGATTGTGCATATGGTTTATATGGTTTATGTTCTATCTACAATTACTTCACTTACTTTACAACATAAAGAAGTTTTAGATTTAAGTGATTGTAACAACATAGAACATCAAAATTTAAACAATCTCATCAACTGTCTTTACTAGAGTCATGCAAATCATAGAATCAAACATATATCCATCATGGTCATAACATGCTCACGTCAGCTACTACATCATCACATCATGACATCAATCTTTCATCAAGGGTTACATTCACATGATAGGGGCAGCAGATAGGTGTGAAAACATACTTCAAAGATCATGAACACAATATCACTTATCTCAAGTCAATCCATCAAGTTAGGGCCATATTTACTAATCAAAACATGACCACGGTTAATGAGAGGTCTAGAGTATCAATCTCATAGTTCTATCATGGTTACCATGCTTATCATGATGAATAGAATTAAGTCAGGTTATTCAATAAAACTTTACCAAAACAATAAGAGTGTCAACCCTTTTTCCATACTTATCTCAAGCATTATCAATACCATATCAATGAGGTAACCTTCTATAAGAGATCCATCACGTCTTATGCATGTCAAGTATCAAGAGTATCATTTACTAGAGTCAAGGTGCTAGACTTCTTCACAGGACCAAGATGTCCAAAAACAATAGATGCTAGCCAAACATCAAGTTATACTACTATATCAAAGATCAACATTAAGTAGCCTCATAGAATCAAGAAGATCATCATGATCAAAATGTTCAATACCAGGTGCACCATTTCATCACATTAACCATGAATTCAAATTTCTTTCATATGCATGCATCGACCATTCAAGAAGGATATATTCTCATCATACCTTAGGGCTTACATTGCCATCAATACAACACCTGAAACATAACATTGAAACAATATACCTTTCATACCTCATAGTATTCAAATACATGTGCAACTTCTTTATTGACATAGGTAGCTTGTAGTACTTTGTCACCTTTTCATCAAGTGCCTCTTTACCTCATTCCAGATCTAGCTTTTCTTTCCTGCATCCCAAATGATCCTCAGGAGGGATCCACTTATCGCATCTCATCAAGGAGGTTAGATCCATCCATATACTCAAATATACATGTAGGAAGTATAAGCAATGATCAAAGCAATAATCATAATAATCAGATAATCATAATAATCAGGCTATGGTGCATGTGTCCAAGGCTTCCCGGACACTCCCTGGACCATTCTGTGCATGCGTCGAGGGATGATATTTCCCAGTTCTGTGCCAACATCAGAGAAACAAAAACCCTAGATTCGTGCGAGCTTCTACCCTGTAGTTTCGGACCCTTTTCCGAGCTTCCTTCGTCAGACCTGTACAAGCCAAGACAAATAGAAGAGAAGCAGAGTGTATGTCCAAATGAGCTTGAGGTATCTTCTATTTATAGGCTTCCATGAGGGTACACTTGATGTTGAGGCTGACCTGTCCATTGGTACATGTGCATAGGGCTGACCTAATCCAATATACATGAGTGGGTACATAAATTCAAAAACCAACTTCTGCTTGTCCAAATGAGGTGATCATTAGGGCGATTTTGGTCCTCTCGAAAAGAGCAATTCAATGCAATTATCATCTTTGTCATCTGGGTTTTCCAAGGTGGAATTTGACCATAGTTTCATAGTTTTAACAATACTTGATCTTATGTTATTGTACTTATAGTTTGTTTATGAATTTTTTGTCCATATTTTACTATATTTTCATTGTTTAAAGTGTTTTTCATGAACCAACTTATCATAGAGTAATTGTTGCTTCTGAAGACAAGTTGATTGATAAGTTAAGCAGAGGACTAGGAGTGCCATCCACTACTTTTCTTGGTGGAAAAGGCCCAAACGCTCTCTCAGTTTTCACTTATTGTTGTATCAAAAGGCATCATAGTTCCCTACTTTCCTAGATTATTCAATGAATTAAGCATACACCAACTGATAAGTTGAGTAGAAGACTACCAAAGTATCCATCCACTTTTTCTCTCATTAGTGAAAAAGGCCCTAGTGCATTCTTAACTTCTCAAGTAGTATTAGGTTAAGTTTATTGGATTGAATAAAATATTACCAGAGTATCTGTCTACTCTCATCAACAAAAAATTCCCTAGTGCATTACCAATCCACCAAAGTAAACCTCTTAAAGCATTGTTTCGAATTCCTACCATTTACAAGCATTTGATTTCAGTGTAAAAACTTGTAAATCTATTGAACATGATTATGTAGAAGACTATAACCTATGTGAGGGGCCTCAATTTGTGCCCAGTCATCCAATGAATTTGAAGTATGTTTGCTTTACTTTCCAAGCGGCGTGATTAGATTAAATTTTGTTTCATGCTCTCTTAATTTCTCCCTTTAACTTTTTCTAAAATAGAATTCTAGAGCTCTACCTTCATTAGCTGACCTTAGTACTTAATTTAGACATAACAACAAATCTAGCCTAGCTCTCTACATGTTGTATTGTGCTTCTAAGTTTACAAACTCCTAGATTGATATGAATATTATGTCCTAATTTATGCCCATTGATTAGCCTGACGCTAGCAACAATTTTTTGCTAATCAATCTATGTATAACAAACATAAATAATGAGATATCTTGCAATGGTTTTCCCATGATGAGGATTCTTCAATAATCTTTTACTAGATCTTTTCCAAAATTCCATACATAAAATTAAGTGTAAAATCATGCCATCAACTCGGTTAGCATTAAAATAAAAAATTATAAATACTTATGAACCAAGTTTAGGTTTTCTTCAAGGTAATGTCACCATGATGAGAATGAAGTTACTAATATTGGAAATGTGATGTGAAATGTAGCCATCACTATCTTGGCAAATCCATTAAGCTAAATTTGAGGATCTTGCAAAATATGGCAACAATGGAAAAATAAATAAGGTGCGTGTAATTCCACTTGATTCACTTGTTGTTACACCCTCCACCTTACAATTTCGCAAGTAACATACTTATGATGCCTTTTCATCAATATTTTCACAAAAGTATTCATCATGGAATAGTATACCCAGGGTTGTGGGGGAGCAGGTCCCCCTCCCTCGAACCCACTCCCAAAGTGCGCGAGCGTGCTCCCGAAATTGCTCTTGCAAGGAGCGAATTCCAGGAGTGACCCCGGGAGCGAAATTTTCGCTCCCGCATGGAGCGAATTTCGGGAGCGACCCCAAGAGTGAAATTTTCGCTCCCTAGTCTTTTTTGCAATTTTTTTTAAAGAAAGAATAATTTTTGAGTGGGGAAACCTAATGATCAAGCATATGTCCCTAGTATTGAAATGCGATTCATGGTAATGCTAAATTCTTAAAGTAAAAGGAAGATTAAGGATAATCTTTCTTTTACTTAAATTTTTAACATTACCATGAAATGACTCAAGATGTTTGAGAGTGGTTCTGGCCTCATTGGATTTCATATGAAAAAAGTAGAATTTTAGATCTCATTCAAATTCCAACAGACTTATCAGTTTTCAGGATTTCAAGATTGGGGGGATTGTAATGTTTCCATTGGATTTTGTCATGTATTAGGGTATGGAACTCGTATTTAATCAAGAGCACCAATCGCTCTATGTACCTTGATGTTAGTGACATTGGTTGTCGAACTCCTCTATCATGACCTTACTAAAAATGTACCTATCACTCAAACAAAATCTTGACTTGACATGGTATGATTTTTCTATCTTATGTTAATGCTTAGAGGGCAGTATTAATCACAAAAATCCTTATACAGATCTAGAGGTAATGACAAAGATACCTCTGGATATTAATTCTTAGAGGGTGATATTAATGACAAAGATCTCGATTTTCCAACAAGAATAAAAAATTAGGCATTTCTCATGCCACCAAGAGGCCTAAGCATTAGCAATAGACAATAGATTTACTTGTCTTTTCTAGTTTCTAGTAGTTTTTATAACTGTTGACTCTTTCATATTTATTATGATATTTTTTGTAAACAATATATGACAATTTAAGTTTGAAGTTTGAAGTTGACAATTATAACTCATTGGTAATAAATTATGAATATGATGCTTCGTGAAAGTTGAAATTTGTTTCATTTCACTTCATTTTATAACATTTCATTTCATGTTAGATATTCTTTGTTGTAATGGTTACACTTAGCTTACAAGTACAACTTTGGTGATCAATGATGATAAATGTTTTATATTGACTTTTGAAATCTTGAAACTTTAAGATTGATGAATCATGAGACTCAATATGTTGTATGTTACTAACTTGTGGACATGGTCGATGAAAATTATAATTTCTAGATTCTAGATGATTGATGTTTTCTTTTTTTCTAAATATGTGTACTCCTTCTATTAATACATATCACAGAAATACATTCGTCATCCGCCGGAATTGCTACGTTAGCCAATTCCGACGAGAACTATTCAGCTCAAAATTTCAAAATAGGGACTGCCCCAGAAGGGGAAACCAGCCCATGAAGTCTATGCATGAGGTAGAAAAAAATTTGTCCTTAAAGGAAAACCAACGTTAAACATACTTAAACTGCACATCAAAATAGACAGGAGAACTAAACTAGAACAAGACCAAAACATGAAGAAAAGACAAGTGGAAACCCAGAGGTTAGTCTGTCGAATTCTTGACATCCGGCAATGGTGGTTGAGTTGGCTCTTCCTCTATGTGGCACTTGTATTCAGAGACGTCGTCCTCGAGCTTGGACAATTGGGTGTCCAGCGACGGAGAGGATGTCGAGCGACCACTTGTATCAGAGCTCTTGCCACCATCATCGGAGCTACAACTACCATCAGTGTTCGAGGCCTCCTCAGCCAGTTTCACCAGCAAAACCACCATTTTGCGAGGGAGGTTGAGGGAGGCGGGGGAGATTGTGGACTTATGCTTCCTGGAGCGAGCACCAGAACTAGAGGGTTCAGCATGGACAGGTGAGCGGAGAGGCTGGGGGGTCCAATAGTTCAGGCACCACCAGGTTTAAGGACAGGTCTACAATTCTCCCGACCATGGCGTGAATGGGAGGTCGCGAGGGGAGACCGCGTCCGCCACCTCTGCGGTGGCGACGGGGCATGACTGAAGCAGAGTAACAAGAATGCGAAGGAGGCGGAGATGGAGGTCTGACAACGTGACAGAGAGACGTTCGGCGAGTGGAATGAGGCGGGGGCTTGGCAGGAGGCCGAAGGGCGTAGGAGGCAGAATTGAAATGGAGAATGACAGAGAGGCTGAAGGAGAATGCAAAGGATGCATCTTCATGGTCCATATAAGGCAGCAGGAGGAATGAATGCTTAGAGGGAGGAGTGAATGCGCCAAGGACGGCGTAAATGCAGAGCAGGTGCTGAGAGGATGCAATGAACTGTTCGAGGGTGGTGGAGTAAGTGATACCCAAGCCCCAGACTTTATTTCCGTGTCATGGCCATGTGCCTCCTCGTGGTGAGGACGGCTACCCGGCTTCGGCTTGGCTAGGTGGGAGTAGGCCAGCTCAAGCATTAACACTCGCATCCGAGGATCTAGATGATTGATGTTATATGGTTCCATCTATTGTTTTATGTTTTTTTATATCTAATTCATTATTCTACATGCTTTTGTTGACATATATGCATCAAAATATAAAAAATATATATTATATAAAAATTCGCTCCCCGATTCACTCCCGAACCGGGAGCTTCTGAAAATGTCACTCCTGCTCTTGCTCCCTGTTTTCATTCCCGCTCACAAGAAAAGAAACCTTGATTATACCCAACAATGAGAGGAAAAATGATAATCAAATAATGGTTTCATAAGGCTTTTCTATTGGCAATTTCTTAAACAAGAGAAACTTTTCCTCAAGCACAAGATCTATATAAGAGATGGCAAATAAATCAATGGATTACTCTAGTGAAAGGAACTATCATTGAGAACTCAAGTTTGGAGCCATTAAAAAACACCAAAACCTATCAAACAAGTTCATGAGATGACTTCTTTCAATGTAAATAGCAATGTCAGTAAAAGATTAATCAAGACGATTTTGCATTCCCATTTCACATCTTCATTTGCAAAGACAAAGTTAAAACCATTCTTTCTTTGTCTCTTTGTTACCAAACCTTGCTCCTCCTTCCTCCTTGTGGTTACTAGAAAACTAAAATGTATACGATCTTCTTGCAATAATTTCTACAATTATCAAGCAGCTCTTTGGCAAATGTAGTAGTGAAAATTTGATTTTATTGGTGAATGAATTATTGCAGTCAGCAAGGGACTTAGTGCCTTCACTTTGGTGATGAAAACATATTTCTAGAGATTTTCTCAATCTTTTTTTAAAATACCAGTTAATAGGTAGCCATTATATCTTGAAGATGTTGCCCCACCACCCTTCAAATTGATCTTTTAAAGGGGAACACATATTTATGGATTTTGGGCACTACACATCACTCTTAAGATGGAAACAATGCTTACATACTTATTAGGATGTCAACCATTAAGTTCAAATTCCTTGTTTAAGATGTCAAACAGTAATGTTAAGTAAGTGGTTTACCTTTATATGTGTGCGACATGGGCGGGGAAATGTTTATCGCTAAGTTTAGAGCATAAAAATGTCAATCACTGAGTCAAACAACAAACAACTTGATGAAGTAAGCAATTTACCTTTTGGAGGTGAAACATTGACTTCATAACTTAGGTGGGTTCAAAGGTTACTTGGCCTCCCAACCTAGAAATTTGGGCTAATAAACTAAAAATATAAAAATTTTGACACTTTCCTGGAGATGAGAATGACAACTTTCACCCACCATAAACATCAATGACCAATGGTTGAGTCTAAAGGCTTGGTGGTCTCCCAACTTGACAATTTATCCTTCACGAGGAACATCATTGAGTTGGGTAGCCAATAGATATCCCAACCTAGTGATTTCACAACCTCTCAGACAAAATGTTGCAATGGGTGGAGCAAAACTTCATGAAGCACCTACAAAACTGATTTCTTAATTCCTTGTAATAGATTACAACCTTCAATAGTTAAAGAATTAAGATTCCAAAGGTTGATTATTAATCATGAGGCTTATTAAGCATATCCATGGCCACAAGTCATTGGAGTCTTGGCGACTTCATAACTTTCCACACAATGAAGTGAGGCTTGTGTGATGTTCCCAATTTTTGTGCATGCAAAAATCACTTGGGAGTTTTGCAAAATTTTGGAAATATTAAAGAGAGGGAAATATTATTTTGTGAGAGAAGGGAGAAATTATTATTTTAATGGGATGGTGGAAAAATAATGTTTTAATGGAGGAGGAAGGAAAAATATTATTTTAATGGAAAATGGTGGCAAACTAATATTTTATTGGAGAATGAAGGAAAATTATTATTTTATTGGAGAATGGTGACAAAATAATATTTTATTGAGGAAGCGGGCAAATTACTATTTTATTTAAAATGGTGGCAAAAAGTCTCCAGAGGAAAATGGGCCCCACCAATAAAATAATAGAGAAAAAGGAGAATCTAGAAGTTATAAGGAGGTTCAATGGAGAATTATAAATAGACGATTGGACTCAATTGGGAGACATTTTCATTCTATTCTATCGATCTCATTGACAATTGAAAGGAGCTCAAGTAAGTTCAAGAGTTTCAAGTGAAACTCAAGCTAATTTCGGTGGACTTCGAGTGCCACCCTAGTTAGCTATTTGGGGAAGATTAACTCAAATTTTCTATTAGAGCTTATTAGTTTGTTTGACTGAATCTTCTCTTGAGATTTGAAAAGAACTTTATCTGCAGGAGATTATTGGCTTTGTGATTCACTTGCAGGATTATTCACTTCTCCATCTAGAGGCCGAATTGATTAGTGTCCAAGGAGGGCCAAATACCTATTCTAAAGATTGTTCTTGTGATCAAAATTGTAGGCCAAAATTCCATCTTTAAGAAGGGTCGAGTTGCAATTGAAACTAGGAGGTCGAGTACCAAGGAGGGATGAGTATACAAGACTCAAGAGGCTGTGTATCATTCTTCCACACAGTTCTGAAGGCCGAATTCAGCTGCTATTGTGGAGGTCGAACAACATAACAGAGATGCCATGATTTTCCTCCAAGGATTCAAAGAATTCCGGTTTTATTAACCATACACCATTCCATAACTCCATCAACAAATCCAAGTTGTATATAGGGTACGAATCCTATTTATTTTGGCAGTCAAATACAAATCCAAGAGGTCGATGTTCTTCCATTTTTCAACAGTTAACTTATGAAAACAAATTATTCTGCCATAAGGAAGGGTCGATTGCTTGAGGACTGATCTTTCACTTCATATTAGTTGTCTATTTGGCCGTTTGATTCTTGTTGTAGCAGACCTATTGTTCCAAGGGCATGTTGAGTTGCTCCATTGCAAATTTCAGAAGTTTATTTGTTAAGCAAAGGCCAAATCTCCAATCCCAAATGCTGACCAAATCTACTAGAGAAAGAGGGTTGACTATGCCCCACCAGAGGATTGATTTTCTGTGATTTTCATTGGGCAAGCTTTACATAAAAATTATATCAGACCTCCATGTACTGTAGCAGACTTTTTGAGGTTAAATTTGTCATCTAAAGGAACCGAGTTATTCCAGGGTTGTTGAAGCATGACTTTCTAGGCATTCTAATGGCAGAAATTAAAGAATCTGATTCTTCCTACCAGCTAATGAAAATCCCAGGTTTTGCTTACATATGCCTTGGTAAATATGGAAGAGCACTATTAATCAAATTCAGATTTTGCCTCAGAATTCTACAATTCTTGTGCTCATTGTGTATATTCATGGTAAATTAATTGTCAGTCTGATCATGTTCAGATTTATTATCATCTTCTTGTTGAAAAGTAACTAGGTTTGGTCTTCATAATGACATGTGTAATTATGATTTTATGTAATTAATGAAAATAAGAAAAATAAAACTATTATTATGCTTGTCTCATGGGTTTCATGAGAAAGGAATTTTATTTTAGTATGACTCCCATTGTGAGTCCTTAGGATTGGTCATAAAATCAATTTGAATCTATGTCATGTATGAAGGACCCTTCCCGGGCATATGACACTTATATATGTGTCAATAGGATTGTCAAGTAGCCCTCCAAGAAAGCACAAGTCATCCCTCTTCGAGTCAACTTCCATAACTGAACTCATGTCGACCTAACCATTAAATGGAGACACAACCATTCACGGACTCATGTCAGCGTATTTCATGGACAAACAACTATAAATATAAGTGTAAGAACTTCGCAGAAAACACAGTGAAAAGTTTGGATTGCACTCTGAAATTGGGATCACAGAATTTCGGATTAATTGCAGTGACTTCAGTTCGGTGCAGAATTTCGGATTAATTACAGCGACTTCAGTTTCAATATTATTGCAGAAGGACAGGGACTTCAGTTTCGGTATTATTGCATAGGGACAGGGACTTCAGTTTCGATGTTATTGCAGAAGGACAGGGACTTCAGTTTTGGGGTTATTGCAGAAGGAGAGTATTTTCAGTTCGGTGTTGTGACTTCAGTTTTAGTGTTATTGAAGAAGGAGAGGAGAGGTGTCATTGCAGAGATAAACTCAGTGACCACAGGATTCGGTACTATTACAGTGACCGCAGTTCGGTGCCATCACATGACCACAGTGACCTCATACAGTGTGAAATCTGAAGCTTACGTGCAGTAGAAGGAATCGAGAAAGAGTAGACAAGAAAGTGCGAAAGAGAGGCCGAGACAAAGAAGGTCCGAATTCAAAGAGGTGGCAGCAGAAGTCTAGAAGGAACGCTGAAGGTTTGAAGCTAAAGAAGATCGAAGTGGAAGAGGACTTGTGTCTTGGTCTTGGAGTGGAAAATAGGTCAAGGGTCTTGGTCTTGGTATTCGTCAATTAGAATCTCTATAAGAAGAATTTGTGCGGGTTTTCCTCTCAAAGATTGAAAGGTTTTGGCCCTGGCTGATAGCCTATATTTTGTGTCTCGTCTCTTTATGGTTTATGCATCGGTAGATGTTTGATGAAGAAGAACACTAATAACATAAGTAAATGAAGATCCTAATCTAAAGAAGTAAAAAGCACTCACAAGCAGTTACTAATTGAAGAGTAATCACTTAATTGCTACGCCCTAGATTTATCGACATGGTATTAGAGCTAAGGTGACTAAGTCAAGGTAGGGCATCTTATCAAGGGACACTCAAGGATCAAATCTCAAGTAAGGCATCAAAGCGAAGATCATCTTGTAGTCAAAAGAAGCATCATAATCCTAGATCAAAGAAGTCTACAAAGAAGTATTGGGATCATCATCAAGAAGGAGAAGCCCAAAACCCTACATCTACTCAAGTTAAAGTGTTTTGAAGATTATTCATCCAAAGGAAGCTAGATCAAAAGGCAGTGTCAACTCTGTAATCAAGGATCATTCTTGAAGAAAACTACCTTCATCAAGGAGAAGTTTTCTATCCTCTATATCAACATCAACATCAAGGAAGCAGCAAGAAGAAGGAGCATCCTATCAAGTAAGTATATTTATGTCCACATATAAATCTGTCAAAATGTCTTTTTGCAAGGAAAACAACAAATTTGTTGGGGCTTCAAACTATCTTGCGTGGAAGCAAAAGAAAAGATCTAAATCTCATTGAAAATGAGGTTATGGAACATGTCAAAAGATCTATCACCAAACCAGGAGAAGAAGATGCTCAAGCTCTTATCAAGTATATGAAAGGGGAAGTTAGGGCTCAAAGGATTCTCATAGAATCCATCGAGGATCCCCTCATCCCATATGTATCTAAACTTGCAACTTCAAAAGAAATCTATGACAAACTGGTAGAGCTATATTTCGTAAGCATGGTTGTAGAAGTCATATCATTAAGGAAAGAACTCTACAGGTTGAAGATGTCTAAGGAAGATGGAATAGCCTCATACTTTATGAGGATATCTGAAATCCAAGATCAACTACAAGAACTGGGAGAAGTCATGTCTGATAGTGAAATGACTACAGTGGTATTAAATGCACTACTAGAGGAGTGGGGTAACTTTACTTCAAGTATTTATGGGAAGAATGAATCTACTCCATTCCAGGATCTATGGTCACTATGCAAGATTGAAGAATCTAGACTAAAGGCTAAATCTGATGTGGGAACATGTGAGAAAAATCAAGCTTATACTGCAATAACAAGAAGAAAAGGAAAGTTTGGAAAGTTTGGTTCTTGGAAAAAGAAAAGGGACATGTCTAAAATTCAATGCTATGGGTGTCTTGAATATGGACACTACAAAAGGGATTATCCTAAGATCAAGGACAACAAAAGAGGAAGATAAGAAGCCCATATCGCCATGGAAGTAGAGGAAGCTGAAAAGAAGTCTAAAAAAGAGGAAGTAAGAGATCTCTATTACTGAGATAGTCTTCCTCACCTAAGTTGTTTTCAAATTCCTGAGTCTTCTATTGTAAGATATGTCTATCATGATTCACTAAATGGGATGGGAAGCATTGGAAGAAAGAGCTTGGGACATCATCAAATATGGTTAGAATCTATGAAGTCTAGGATATAGTTCTTAGGAATCTCATTAGGAACATAAGTGGCAAGGTCATATAGTGCTAGGTCCATCATACATTTGTCAAAATGAAACATTTGTTGATAGAGATACTTTAGATCCTCAAGATTCTCTAATGGAATCTTAATTGAAAGTTTCACCGATCATGAGTAAACCCAAGTGTTTCATGAAGAATTCCAAACTTGTGGAATTCATGGGATGATGGTATGAGCAAATCAAGGGATTGAAACTCTCTCAATCAAGGAAGTTGTTGCATGAAGTCTGGATGACCCAAAAGGAAAAATGGGATATGTATGCTTACATTTGATATTGTGGAAGTCGTCATATGGTTGCAGGTAACATGGATCAATACTCTATCTTGAGATATTGATCAAAAGTAAGGATATCCTCCCTCAAAGGAATGCAGGAATGCATGGTTCACATATTCACAAATCAACATAAAATGTCGTCATGTGAAGTATGAGGTGGTTCGCTACAATTTATGAACTCTGATTGGAAGTGTTGATTTTTGGGTAGCATCAGATGTGCTCTAGCTCCGAAACTTTGTGGAGGGGCTAGAACACATGAGATCTCCAAGAGCCAGAAATCGTTTGGAGAAATCCCCCCCGAAACTTAAGTTATTCCAATAATTAAATATTTTAATGGAGACCCTAAGTCTAACTTAGGGAAATTAAATAATTAAAGGAAATTAATTTAAACATGTGGGTGAGAATGTTCTAAGTGACGAGGATCAAGTCTTTTTTAATCTTATTCGTTGATTGTTCAACGAGAAAATTATTAAAGGAAGGCTTGGGGTTAGTTGAAGAAAACACACATAGCGGTGGCACTTGAGCTAAGTCGAAATTTTAGGGCGCGGTTTCCTGAGAATTTTCAAGTGACCTTGCAGTGCAGTGAGGGGCAGATCAGCAAAGGGATTTAAGGTCCGAGGCCGAGAATACATTGGAAAAGAGGCAGATTCGTACCAGAGGAGCAGCACAGGCCAAGGAGGGGTGACGCAGAGGCAGCGTAAGCCCAGCAAGGGTGACACAGAGGGACACAATGCTGGAAGAGGCTGACGCAGTCACTCAGAGAGTTGCATTGGAGTTTCAGTGGGCCAGATAGGGCTCGTATTCAACAGATACAAAAAGGGTGACGCAGAGGGACACAATGCTGGAAGACGCTGACGCAGTCACTCAGAGAGTTGCATTGGAGTTTCAGTGGCCCAGATAGGGCTCGTATTCAACAGATCCAAAAAGGGTGACGCAGAGACTGCGTAGGCACCTGTGAGGTTCTTCATCCTCAGCTGAATCAGCCATATTATCTGTCTTCAGACATAGAGATACTTCTACCAGGATTTTCTCTCTTGGGTAAACCACTACTGGTACCCTAGTTTTATTCAGGATTCTGCATAATAATAAAAACGCTTAAGAGTTGTTGCATCGGTTTTCCCGCATTGGGTTTTTCTGGAGACATTTGTCCAAAAAATCTTGTGTCGTTTGTCGAATGTGCTTAATTCTTCAGTACTTGATCTGTATGTATTTGTAGGCTGCAGTGTGTTTACTTTCAATGTTTTTTGAATATTTCTGAAAATAACTTGTTAAATTAAAAACACAAGTAGAAGTAAACCAGATTTCTGTAGTAGGATTTTTGTAATAGGGATTCATAAATTTTCACATGGTATCAGAGCTATTGCAAATCAGGGAGAGCTGAAGCCATCAACGAAGTGACAAAGTTTCTACTACAGGAAGAAGGTTGTCTCGAGTGACATCGTAGATACGAAAGAGGTAGCGTACCAGAGGGACAACGTAAGCCCTAGAGAGGTGACACAGAGCCAGCCTAGCTCACACAAAGCTAACGTAGAGGCCCACACAGTCCAAGAAGGGTGACACGGAGCCTGTCTAACGCAGAGCTAACGTAGAGGCTCACACAGGCCCTGGAGGGTGATGCAGAGCTAGTTGTCATGACTGGAAGTGCAGTTTGGTTCTTCGGAAGTTGTTGGTGGGGCGTTGTTTCTATCAGTGCAGAAAAATGTCTAGCAGGGTTGACAAAGTAAGGGAAAGCAGTTCCTCAACAGAATTTCTAGCCAAGAAGTCTAAGATCTGATCAGAAAAGTGATTGGCGCGAGCTGATTCTACAGAATTGGTGGAGGATTTCCGGGAGGGAAATCACTTCTCAGAGGTGTTGTTTTCTGTTGATTTTTGTAGCATCGGAAATTGATCTAAGTCTCAAATTTGGTGAGGAGGCTTAGACACCAGTATTCCAAAGTTCCCAGAAATTGTTTGTGGAAATTCCACTCGGTTCATGTTTTATTAAAATAATTAATTATTTTAATTAAGACCCTAAGTTCCCAGTAGGGGTGACACAAAGCCAGAAGGGCTCACACAGAGGGACACAAAGGCAGAAGAGGCTGACAGAGTCACTCAGAGAGTTGTGCTGGAGTTTCAGTGGCCAAATAGGGCTCGTATTCAGCAGATCTAGAAAGGGTGACACAGAGACTGCATAGGCACCTGTGGGATTCTTCATCCTCAGCTGAATCAACCATATTAACTGTCTCTGGACATAGAGATACTTCTGCTATGATTTTCTTTGTTGGTTAAACCACTACTGGTACCCTAGTTTGTATTCAGAATTCTGCATAATAATAAAAACCCTCAAGAGTTGTTGCAGCGGTTTTCCCGCATTGGGTTTTTCCGAAGACATTTGTATCAGATCTATTGCAGATCAGGGAGAGCTGAAGCCATCAACGAAGTGACGAATTTTCTGCTGCAGGAAGAAGGTTGTCTTGAGTGACAGCGTAGATACAGAAGAGGTGGCGTACCAGAGGGACAACATAGGCCCTAGAAAGGTGACGCAGAGCCAGCCTAGCTCACACAAAGTTGACGCAAAGGCCCACGCAGTCCGAGAAGGGTGATGTAGAGCCTGTCTAGCTCATGCAGAGTTGTCGTAGAGGCTCACGCAGGCCCTGGAGGGTGAGGCAGTCCAAGAGGAGGTGACGTAGAGCCAGTTGTCGCGACTGGAAGTGCAGTTTGGTTCTTCGGAAGTTGCTGGTGGGGCGTTGTTTCTGTTAGTGCCGAACAATGTCTAGCAGCGTTGACAAAGTAAGGGGAAGCAGTTCCTCAGCAGACTTTCTAGCCAAGAAGTCTGAAATCTGCTCAGAGGAGTGACTTGAGAGATTTGATTCGATAGAATTGGTTGAGGATTTCAGGGAGGGAAATCACTTGTCAGAGGTAGTGTTTTCTGTCGATTTTTGTAGCATCAAAAAGTGATCTAAGTTTCAAATTTGGTGAGGAGACTTGGACACAAGTATTCCAAAGAACCCAGAAACCGTTTGTGGAAATTCCACTTTGTTCATGTTTTATTAAAATAATTAATTATTTTAATGGGGACCCTAAGTTCCCAGCAAGGGTGACACAGAGCTAGAAGGGCTCACACAAAGGGATGCAAAGTCGAAAGAGGCTCACACAGTCACTCAGAGAGTTGCGTTGGAGTTTTAGTGGTCCAGCTAGGGCTCGTATTCAGCAGATCCAGAAAGGGTGACGTAGAGACTGCGTAGGCATCTGTGGGGTTCTTCATCCTCAGCTGAATCAACCATATTATCTATCTTCAGATATAGAGATACTTCTGCCAGGATTTTCTCTGTTGGGTAAACCACTACTGGTGCCCTAATTTGTATTCAGAATTCTGCATAATAATAAAAACCCTCAAGAGTTGTTGCACCGGTTTTCCCACGTTGGGTTTTTCCGGATACATTTGTCCGAAAAATCTTGTGTGTCGTTTGTCGAATGTGCTTAATTCTTCAGTACTTGATCTGTATGTATGTGTAGGCTGCAGTGTGTTTACTTCAATGTTTTTTGAATATTTCTGAAAATAACTTGTTAAATTAAAAACACAAGTAGAAGTAAACCAGATTTCTGTAATAGGGATTCATAAATTTTCACATGGTATCAGAGCTATTGTAGATCAAGGAGAGCTGAAGCCATCAACGAAGTGACGAATTTTCTGCTACAGGAAGAAGGTTGTCCCGAGTGACAACGTAGATACGGAAGAGGTAGTGTACTAGAGGGACAACGTAGGCCCTAGAGAGGTGACGCAGAGCCAACCTAACTCACACAAAGCTGACGCAGAGGCCCACGCAGTCCAAGAAGGGTGACGCAAAGCTTGTCTAGCTCACACAGAGCTGACGTAGAGGCTCACGCAGGCCCTAGAGAGTGACACGGTCCAAGAGGAGGTGACGCAGAGCCAGTTGTCGTGACTGGAAGTGCAGTTTGGTTCTTCAGAAGTTGTTGCTGGGGCGTTGTTTCTATCAGTGCAGAACAATGTCTAGGAGGGTTGGAAAAGTAAGGGGAAGCAGTTCCCCAGCAGACTTTCTAGCTAAGAAGTCTGAGATCTTATCAGAGGAGTGATTTGAGAGAGATGATTCGACAGAATTGGTGGAGGATTTTCGGGAGGGAAATCACTTGTCAGAGGTAGTGTTTTCTGTTGATTTTTGTAGCATCGGAAAGTGATCTAAGCCTCAAATTTGGTGAGGAGGCATAGACACTAGTATTCCAAAGAACCTAGTAACTGTTTGTGGAAATTCCACTTGGTTTATGTTTTATTAAAATAATTACTTATTTTAATGGGGACCCTAAGTCTAAACTTAGGGAAATTAAATAATTAATGGGTATTAATAAAACAGAGTGCGAATCTTGTAGAGAACAAAGATCAAGTCAAGTTTTAATCTTAGCCATTGGTTAGACTTCTAATCTGAGACAAAAGATATGGTTGATTCAACCCTCAGCGGGGAATTATGAATTTGAGCCCTTTTTGGCCCACCGGAAACCCCAACACTTCTCCTCAGCCCTCTGCGTCAGCCCCTGCGCTACTCTGGGAGGGCCTGCGTCATCCCTGAAGGGCTTACGCTGCCCCTGTGCTGCCTTGACTGGGCCTACATCGGCCCCTCCTGCCTCTCCATGGCCTCTGTTGGGCTGCGTAGCTCTTGGCTGCCTATCTGCACTGTGTTGTACTCTTGGCCTGGGATCAAAACATCCCCTTGTCAATATTTACCCTCACCGCACCGCAACTGCTTCTGAAATTCTTAGCCAACCACACCCTAGAATTTCAGCGTAGCTTCAGTGCTCTGCCAATGTGTGACACCTTCAACTGACCCCAGGTCCTTCTCTTATACTTTTCTCGTTGGCAAACCAATGGTCGTGATCTAATCTCTAATCAATGACTAAGATTAGAAGTGGCTTCATCCACATCACTTAAGTCATTCTCATCACATGTTTAATTTAATTCACTTTAATCTTTTAATTTTCCTAATTTAGACTCAGGGTCCTTAATCAAAAATATTAATTAATTAAATATCTCTTAAACCTGATGGAATTCTTCTGAACGCTTTCTGGGTCTTGGAGATCTCATGTACTCCAGCTCCTCCACAAGATTTCGAAGCTAAATCACATCCAATGCTACCCAAAAATATCAACACTCCCTCTTAGTGAGGAATGTGCTCTAGCAATACACTTCACCCCGAAGTACTGCTCTGATCTCTGGCATCGGTCTCTGCGTTGATGCTTCGCTTGTTGCCCTTCATCATTGCGTTGTTATTGCTCTCTGTACTGCTGCCCATGACTCTATCACTGTCACTGCTACATCCGTACTGCAACTCCCTCTCAAATTGTTGCATTGTGTTGCCAACTATTGCACTGCAACTCAGTTGCTGAGAGTAAGAAATTGAAGGACCCCTGCCCAATGATAGACAAGTCAGTCGGGCTGGATCTCATCACTGAAGTTCCTTAGGTTGTTGCTCTGCGTTGTCCTCCTGAAGCCATTGTGTTGCTACGACACTGCACTGCGTAAGCATGCCTCCTCCTCGCCGCTAAAGACACATCAACCCCTCTGTGTTGCTTCCTCTATGTTGTTGTTGCCTCTTCTCTGTGTTGCTCCCTCTACAACGTCCCAGCCTCTACCTCTGCTTCATCCATGATCTTTGCACCCACTGCTCCAATCATTCCTTACTACTGTATTAAGGCTCCCGTAGTACGAATGTGATCCAAGAGTTGGGCTACTCAAGCATCCCTCCACCACTCTATATCTACTCTACATATCAATATCGCCCCACCTTCGTGGTTCATGAGCACTCATGGATATGTCATCATCGGAGCCATCGTCTACTACCGCAACCTTGGAACTAAAAGCTTCCTTGTCCTTCTTCCTTTGAGGACAATTGTTGGCGAAGTGTCCAAGTTCGCCACATTGGAAACATATGATCTTAGATAGTTCACGCTTCTTTTTTCCTTGCTGCTTCTTCGATGCCAAGGATGCATCTTCCTCTTCCTCCTTCTTCACTTTGCTTGACCTGGTGCTTGTCTGCTTGATCTGTTGCTTGTCTACCTCACTGCACTACAACTACTTATGAAATTCTTAGCAAACCACACCCTAGAATTTCAACTTAGCTTCAGTGCTCCGCCAATGTGTGTCACCTCAAATTGACCCCAAGCCCTTCTCTTATACTTTTATCGTTGGCAAACCAATGGTCGTGATCTAATCTCTAATCAACTACTAAGATTAGAAGATGCTTCATCTGCATCACTTAAGTCATTCTCATCACATGTTTAATTTAATTCACTTTAATCTTTTAATTTTCCCAAGTTAGACTCAGGGTCCTTAATTAAAAAAATTAATTAATTAAATATCTCTTAAACCTGATGGAATTCTTCCAAACGCTTTCTGGGTCTTGGAGATCTCATGTACTCCAGCTCCTCCACAAATTTTGGGAGCTAGAGCACATCTGATGCTACCCCAAAATCTCAACATGTAGGCCCATGGCTACACCAATGATCACCAACTCGAAGAAGATTGATACTTCTGAAGGTGATGAGGTTGATCCTACTTTGTATAGGCAGCTCATAAGATCCTTGATGTATATGGTCAACACTAGGCCAGACATTTGTTATGTTGTCAACACCTTCAGTCAGTTCATGGTGGAACCAAGGAGGGCACATTGGGCAGCAGCCAAGCATGTTCTCAGATATCTGTAGGGAACAATCGAGCTTGGATTGAGTGGGTTCACTAATGCAGATTGGGTTGGCAGCCCAGTATATCAGAAAAGTCCTAGTGGGTATTGCTTCAATGTAGGATCAGGGATAACTTCCTAGTGCAACAGGAAACATAAATCTGTGGCTCTAAGCTCAGTTGAGGCAGAATATATGGCAGCAAGCACTACTTCATATGAGGTCATGTGGCTTAGGAAGCTGCTTGTGAATCTACTCAAGTAAAATATGGAAGCGACCAAAATTCTATGTGATAATCAGAGTTACATCAAGCTCTCTGAAAATCCCATGTTTCATGATCGGTCGAAGCACATTGACATCAGGTGTCATTTCATCGGAGACTGTGTCCAACAGGGAGTTGTACAATTACAGTACACTCCGACAGGAGAACAAGTGGCAGACATCCTCACTAAAGCTCTGGGAAAGACAAAGTTTGTTGTAATATCCCGGATGGGATATTTTTACTAAAAATGCAGATAAATAAATAAACTCCACAAAATGCCGCAAAATCAACATTTACTTATAGAAGATTGCCATGTAAAATTAAACAGATAAAATACAGCAATCCAATACCACATAGAACTGGAATAAACTCAGCTTTATTATAAATAACAAAAAGGGGTTTACATATAGATCTGACCCAGAAAGAGCTGAGATAGAAGACTAGCCACCAAGATAAGCTGCTGAACTGCACTGGCCACAAAACTGAACTGCTGCACTCTCCCTCCGGCAACAGCTGTCACTGAACCTACTAAAGATGTTGAAGCCCAATTTGAAGATCTGAATGATCCTCACATCAATCTCTGAAGCTCTGTGAAACTCCTAAGTGAAGTCTGCTCAAGAGTATTGGGTTTCCATCCAATACTCACAAATCAACCGAGGGTTTCCGTCCTGGGGCTACGGCATGAAGTAGAGAACCACATCCTCAAACCTCCCATACATGAGAAAATGATCTACTCCAAAGATATCTCCCAATGGCCTCCTCCCTTTCTTTTATAGATCCCTTGGAGCCTTCTAGAGCATTATTTTATTATTATTTTATTCATGGAGCACTTTTCCCTTTTATTAAAATATTATAAAATATTCTTTTTTAATGCAGAAAAGGGTAAATTTTCTACCACGCCTCCTCCGGTCACTGAAATCTGTGTCTAACTATCCCATCGTGTAGGTCTCCTCGTCCCGGTTCCAATGAGCTATTACACTAAGGTGTTCCATCGTGTATTCCTCCCGGAATGCCACCTTGAGCATAATCAACTGAGTTAAGCCCATAAATAACTCAAAATTCTGAAAGTTATCGAAATGCATCGGAATGAAAGCCAAACTGCTCAGATGATGGAGTATATCAAGCAAATTCCTCTGAACACCATGAAAACTCCTCAAAACCCCTCCGAAAAGCTCCTGAGCCCACTGATAGCACCAATCTGTACATGTGACCTGTCTACTCCTAACTCTGGAAGTCCCTCTTAGCCCTGTCATGGGTGATACCAAAAATGGGAATATTACAGACCTCTCGCCCCAAGATTGCTTGCCCTCAAGCAATCGAAATATGTGGGCCACTCTGTTGGCCCGCCGCATCTCAGACCCAATGCCTGGATCCCATACCAACCTCTAGGTGCTGCTATGCACCTGTGTCAAATCTCTCGGAACATACCCCTCAATGCCAGGATCCCAAACTGATCTCTCTCTGTCCCAGTCAACAAACAATCCTGCCAGATCCCAACGCCACCATGGCCAATCATCGCCCAAGTCCCACGGCTCAGGCTGCGCACTGTCTTTGGCTATAGCTGATGCTCTAAGAGGTGAAGACCACCACCAAGCATCAATGCTCCCGGGATCCTGCTGTGTTGTACCTGTAACTGCATATGCTGCCCCACCGACTGCATACCAACTCATCACCTCTCTCCAATCCAAGTCTTGACTCAATCCCATGCTGATCCTGCTCTCTTGAAATCGGGATGGAGTGCTGAAGAAACGACGACATGTGCTCTCCTGCCAACTGAAATCTGTAACAGCTACTATGTCTAAGGGCCCCTGCTCTGCTGTGCTCCCTACGAAGAATATCGTACCACCAAGAGGGTACCAACTCATGATCTCTCGCCAGTCCATCCTGGAAGAAGAATCCAATGTAGCAACAACTGCACATGGAACATGCCCAGAGTGTTGCCGCCAGCCCGTAATCAACTCCCACTGCTCTGCCCTGTCTGCCAATGGAAGCTGCCTGTAGAAGGAAGCCCCTCTCTCTATAATGGGCCAAAGTGGGCAGGATATGCTGCAAGCCCCATCGATGTACTCCTGGAGAGTGCTACTCACTGAAAATACTGCAGCTCTGCTGACTGCGTGTACATCTATCTGCGCCTCATCCCTGTGTCGACCCACAGATGGATGCTCCACTATCTCCAATAACTCCTCCCACTCTTGATCAGGAATGTTATGCTCCTGCTGTCTACTGGCCCCCTGCAGAACAATCCCATCCACCTCCAACACCTCCAGAGGATATCGATCTGCAACTGTTGTCATCGTACTCGATGTCAGTTCATCTGACTGCTCCACCTCAATGGTTGACCCCAATGTTAGCCGCATATCCCTCATCGGCTCAATGTGGGCGCCCATCTGGCTCTCCCCCAAAGGAATATCATGCCTGATGTGAACAGTGTCCTCCTCTGCTAACTCAGGCTCCATCATATGCTACTTCGGTTGAATCGTCACAAGGGACTCATCACCCAGAGTATCTCCTATACAGTCCCCTGACTGCTCACCCTGCACACTAGAACACAGCTCTGGTCTACTGTCATCATCATCTCTGCATGGCTGCTCTCGCTCCCCAGAGGCATCCTCATATGATCCCATGGACTCATCTGAAGAAGAGTCCTCATCCTGGCATACAGAAGGAACGTCTACCTGCTCTACCTCTGCCACCTCATCTGCATCTTTCAAACATGAGTGATCAGGCCCCTAAGGTTCTTTGCAAATGAAGCAAAGTCCCTTCCTCCTCAGCTTATTTCTGCTGCCTGACCCACCAAACTAGAGCCGCTCCTCCCTGGTCAACTGTATCCTGAGAAACTCAATGTTCTGCTCGACTAGCCCTTGGGCTAGCTCATAAGCAGCGGGCGAGACCAACTGCTCTCTCCTCCAAATGCTCAACAACTGGGTTTGCAACTCTCGGCCAATGGTCTCATGGTCTCTCATACATGATGACAAGATGGACTGCATGTGTGCTATGACAGTATCAGGATGATGTCTCCTAATGCTGAAGAAGCATCAGAACATCTGCAAAATCAGGTCATCACACCCAAGGTCAATCATGATGACATAAGTCTTGGTTGCGGCCATACTCCATAGAATCTCAAGCTTCTTCCCAAAGGTAGAGCCTGTGTTGTTGTCCAAATCCTGAAAAGTCTCCACAATCAGCCTCATAATCCTCCTCATAACATCATCATTGTATGGAGCTATAGGTGCGGTCAATTTCATGATGTTACTGAGGCAAGTTGCAATTGGAAGTGTGACCCCTTCACAAGGTTCTTCCAAGAATTTGGGCTATATAAGAGCAAGCATAGCAGGCTTTAGAGCCCAAATCAATTTCTTCCCTTCTACCTGGTCTATTGTGGACATGATTTCACTAAACTCTTCTAGTTTGGACAAAACTCTCCATGACATCTTCACGTGTTTCAGATATGTCCCAAGTGCAAAAATTTTGTGACCAATCTCCAATGTTCCCTACAAATCTTTTGGCTGTCCTTTTTGAAGGATGGCACAAATCTCTCTTGAAAGAGGTCTGTTGTTTGGCTTTGTTTTCTGGTCTTCTGCTGCATGGTGGTTTAAGGAACCAACTTCTATTTTTATTTTCATCAATTTGTTTAGGAATCCCTCCATGGTTCAACCAATGGAAAGACCACTGTTTTTCTGAGTTTTCTATATTTCCCAGTGAAGTGTTTTAGCAAACAGATTGCTTGCACAATGTTTCATGTGCAATTCTGAGTTGTCTCAACTCAGTATTGCATTGCTAAGCTGTTGCAATTCAGTATTGCATATGTAATGGACATTCCACTCCAACCGACCCTCTGCTGAACTGTTAGATCCTAGCAGCATCATAAATATAAAGACTGAATAGTACTATCCATGCATAGCTGTGACTCAATACAAGGTTCATAACATCATGATTACATAAGCCCAACACTGCTATGACAGAATTCAGCAATCGTGACGTCTTGTCAAGGCTCACAACTATATTTAGTATGCATGTTACCAATGTAATCAACACTGATAAATTCATTTTATGACATCTTTCTAGCTATAAGTTTAATGAGTTAACATTCAGGATTTCTGTCAAACAGTTTGTAGACAACTTGATGTCGTCACAACATCAACAATTTGAAAATATAAAGTGTATAGGAAAGAATGATGAACCTGGAGAATGACAAGATGACTTTCAAAACCTTTGACCAATTCAAGTGTACCCTTCAGCAGTACAATCTCCAGTGATATGGTTCCCAAATAGACATTAGTTGCTTAAATGATAAGATGACAACGTTCTCTTTTAGCAGTGTGAACCAGCGTGCAACAGCCAAGAAAAGGATGGTTTAAGTTGTGGCCCTTACATAGTAAGGAACAAATTTCTGGGTACCTTTGTCAACAACTGGAAACTCTATTTCGTTGCAATTTTCCTTATATCAGTCGAAGACAGAGATGAAAGGATTGCATGAGCTGTCCAGCAACCCAACACCCAGCAAATATAACGATCAATTTGGTGCAATTTGGTTTCACGCGGCCCTCTCGTCTCCCTTATAACATCAACGCTTTTATTATTACCAGCGGCTTATGGGTTCAACACTACGTATGGGTTCTTGCTTGGATCGTGGAGATCTGGCAGCCCGACCTTCGGAAAGATACACCCATCGATTTCCAATTTTTCAACATACGCTCTCACTTTGCGTGGGCCATATCTTCACAGCTTCATAATATATATATGTTTTCTCTGAAATCGGTTACGACCTCCTGTTAACCAATTACTGCTCTTGTTGAACATCGATTTTTAAAGAGATTGCCGCCTGGGGATCATTAAAAACTTGACCGCGGGTTCTTATGGAATATAAGAATCCGTCTTCGATGATAATTTATTAATCCCTCTAGGATCACTAATTTCTGATAACGCGATATTCCGTAGATTCAACCACTGCCTTTGCTGTCCCTAAACCTTCCAATGGTGATCGCGCTTAGTTTTCCAGAGGCAACTTGCTCTCGGAACCTTTCCACACTACGATGAAGCAAAAATTATGCTGGGGCCCGAATTTTTGTTTCTTTCCAATATATGCGGCTATCTAAATGGCAATCTCGGATCAACTGTGTGGAAACTCTGTGATCTCATCGTATATCACGTTTTTTGCCCTCCATCTGCCAGTTGGTGAAACACTGACGGCATCCCTCCGCAAATTTGCAATACCTCCAGTCGTTGTTGAGATCCCTAGCCGTCAAAATGAGCTGGATCAACCGTAGATCAGTCTTCCCTTTACGATCTCACAGTCATGGCCCACCAGGTGCTTGCGTGTAATTTGCTACCCCCACCAGACTAACAAAGCGACTGATCAATCTGACGATTGCAATTCTCGTCGAGGAATGCAACGTTCTGCTATGAATGCCTTCCAATCGCACCTTGCTGCACTGCGTACAAATTATTCGGACAAGGATGACCACACCCGCTCAGATGGATTGCTCTTGCAGACAATCTTTTGACAGTCCCCGCTTACGTCTCATAAATTCATTATCTGCAGGTTATCCTACTGTATATTGTTTGTTAGGCCAAGAGACGAGCCCTCCATGCTAAAGACGGCTTGGAATTAGTAACCATGAGATAAAAGTGAAGCTGAAACTCTTGTGTAAATGTCTCTCACGATGAATTGAACTAAGGTCAAAATAATAATCCTGGAGCGTGAATCTGCTTCAAAGAATGCCCCTTGGTGGGCTGCACTTCCTTGCCTGCTACCCAGATTTTATGACTTCATGCCATTTTTTAAAAAAATTAATGGAACCCTCTCAATAAATTGATTTCGATCTAATGAAATTCAGACATTGATTGCAAATGTGGCCTCGTCTTAAACTTTGGCACATTCAGAATAAACCCTCGAACAACCTCAATCAAAACTGAAACCCACGACTGAGCCAAGACCAAGGCTCTAATACCACTGTAATATCTCGGATGGGATATTTTTACTAAAAATGCAGATAAATAAATAAACTCCACAAAATGCTGTAAAATCAACATTTACTTACAGAAGATTGCCATGTAAAATTAAACATATAAAATACTGCAATCCAATACCACATAGAGCTGGAATAAACTCAGCTTTATTATAAATAACAAAAAGGGGTTTACATATAGATCTGACCCAGAAAGAGCTGAGATAGAAGACTGGCCACCAAGATAAGCTGCTGAACTGCACTGACCACAAAACTGAACTGCTGCACTCTCCCTCTGGCAACAGCTGTCACTGAACCTACTGAAGATGATGAAGCCCAAGTTGAAGATCTGAATGATCCTCACATCAATCTCTGAAGATCTGTGAAACTCCTAAGTGAAGTCTCCTCAAGAGTATTGGGTTTCCGTCCAATACTCACAAATCACCCGAGGGTTTCCGTCCTGGGGCTACGGCATGAAGTAGAGAACCACGTCCTCAAACCTCCCATACACAAGAAAATGATCTACTCCAAAGATATCTCCCAATGGCCTCCTCTCTTTCTTTTATAGATCCCTTGGAGCCTTCTAGAGCATTATTTTATTATATTTTATTCATGAAGCACTTTTCCCTTTTATTAAAATATTATAAAATATTCTTTTTTAATGCAGAAAAGGGTAAATCGGCTACTGTCTAACTGTCCCATCGTGTAGGTCTCCTCGTCCCGGTTCCAATGAGCTATTACACTAAGGTGTTCCATCATGTATTCCTCCCGGAATGCCACCTTGAGCATAATCAGCTAAGTTAAGCCCATAAATAACTCAAAATTCCGAAAGTTATCGGAATGCATCGGAACGAAAGCCAAACTGCTCGAATGATGGAGTATATCAAGCGAATGCCTCTGAACACCATGAAAACTCCTCAAAACCCCTCCAAAAAGCTCCTGAGCCCACTGATAGCACCAATCTGTACATGTGACATGTCTGCTCCTAACTCTGGAAGTCCCTCCTAGCCCTGTCATGGGTGATACCAAAAATGGGAATATTACATTTTTCTACTTCATAGAGAAGATGGGGATGATCAAGAATCCAGTTCAGTAGCAGAAGTAGATAGATGCATAATTGAGAGGGAGCTGCAGTACAGATGAGGCAGTGACAGTGGCACTGTCATGGGTAGCAGTACAGAAGGCAGCAGATGAGGGGCAGCAACAGCCAAGCATCAGCAACACAGAGAATGCTTCAGGGTCAAAGCAGTATGCAGCAGGCAAATTGCTAGAACACTTTCCTTGCTAAGAGGGAGTGTTGATTTTTGTACCATCAAAATGTGATCTAAGTCTCAAATTTGGCGAGGAGGATTAAACACCGGTATTCCAAAGAACCCATAAACCATTTGTGGAAATTTGACTTGGTTCATGTTTTATTAAAATAATTAATTATTTTAATGGGGACCCTAAGTCTAAACTCAGGGAAATTAAATAATTAATGGGTATTAATAAAACAGAGTTTGAATCTTCTAGAGAACGAATATCAAGTCAAGTTTTAATCGCAGTCATTGATTAGACTTCTAATATGGATTCTAAGATTATAAAACAAGGCTTGAGGGTTATTTGGAAACCAAGCCAGGCAAACATTCAACAACTTGAGAGAAGTCGATTCTGAAGAAAGAGAATTTGATTTCAGAGGGAGATTTGTAGGGCAGAGGAAGTAGAGGGCATTAGTAGTGTCAGGGTTCAAGGAAAGAAGAATGCAGAAGGGTAGAGAGGCATCACTCAGGAGCAACGCAGAGCCCTCACGCAGTAGTGATGCAGGTTTACATTGGCTCTGCGCAGAGAGGTACGCAGGAGTGACGTAGGGAGGGCCAGTGAGTTCCTTAAGTGTCGAAAACTCTCTGATGGTCTGGAGAAAATTTATCTCAGGTGTATCTCAAGAATTTTCTCAGTTATTTCTGTCAATCTTTCTTGTAAACAATTCTTGCTTAAGATCAATATATAATCCTCATCTTTTGCACTGGTTTTCCCACATTGGGTTTTTCCAAGGATGTTTGTCCAAAAACAACTGTGTCATTGTGATTGGTTCTTCTGCTTGCATTTTACTATTCTTTTCTCTATATGTACTTGAGTGATAATTGCAGTAGTGTTTATTTCGAAATTTGTTGTAAATAACTTATTGTTGAAATAAGTAGGAGAAATAAATCTTTAACTGCAGTAGAAATTCAGAATTGAATTTTTCACATTTTCTCTAGAGGGTTTCTAGCGCCAAGAAACCCAGATCCGAATCTTTTGCTGAAGGTAGCAGTAGAAGAGGGGAGAAGAGTATCTGTTTCGACAATTTTTTTTAGCATAGATGGCCTCATGGATTGAGGGATCAAGACAGGTTAGAGGAGAATCTAACTTCGTCATCTGGAAGGCTAGAATCTTGTCAGTCCTTGACGAATATCGCATCAAATATCATATCGAGAAGGTTGTAGATGTTCCTCTTGATGTTGATCCGTTGAAGAAGTATGAGGAAAATCATGTGGTCCCACACATTGCTAAGAATAATACGATAAATGAGATGTGGACGACATTGACCACATTATATCAAAGTACCTCTGTCTAGAGGAAGATGCTTTTGGAGAATCAGCGATGACTATTTCAGATGCATAACTGAGAGGAAATCGGCCCCTTCCTCATTAGATTGAAGGCGATTCGAGATTATCTGATTGCTATGGGGGCCACTTCTGATGATGGTCTTATGGTGAGGACTGCCCTGAATGCAGTGTCTGAAGAGTGGAAGACTTTTGTCCAAGGTATCTTGGGCAGAGTGACACTTTCAAATTGGGAAGACATGTGGGCAGCTCTTCGTCAAGAAGATATCAGGAGATTGACCAAGATGGGCAACAACAGCGGAGGAGCCAAGATCAAAAAGGAGGAGGAAGATGCGGCTCTCGCATCTAAGGGAAAACAACAACAGTGAGGGAAGAAGAAGAAAAACCTTTCTAAGGTCCAATGCTTCAGATGTGGTGAATTGGGACATTTCGCCACTACTTTTCCTCAGAAGAAGAAGGGCAAGGAAGATTCAGATTCTAAGGCTGCAACAACGAAGGGCGATGATGTGAGTGATGACAATGTAGCTATGAGTTCTCATGTGCCTCGAGAGAAGAGGTGGGGCAACATAGGTCTGTTGATTGAGCTACAGATGGCGTGGGGAAAGATCCTTGAGGTGACCAAACTCTTGGATCACATATGAGCTACGGGAGCCCTTAATAACAGTAGCAAGATGACTGGAGTCAGTTGGTGCAGAGGATTATGGAGACACATTGGTATTCCTAGGTCGTTGAAGATTGGGTCAGCGCAGAGCAGAGGCAGCAGCAGCGTAGAGGTTGATGGGATTTCAGCAGCACAGAGGCATTTCTTACGTAATGCAGAGCAGCAGCAGCGTAGAGGCACCAAAGGGTCAATGGAGATTAGCAGCAGAGGGTGTTCAGTATCAAGATGCAACCAGACTGACTTGTCTGTCAAGATTTTGGGTGATGTCCTTCAGTTGCTTAACTCTCAACAATTGAGTTGCAGTGCAACAATTAGCAGTGGCAGTGCTATGGGCAGCATGATGCAGAATTTTGAGAGGGAGCTACAGTACAGATGAGGCAATGACTATGGCAGAGTCATGGGCAGAAGTACAAAAGGCATCAGTGTAGTGGATGAGGGGCAGCAAGTCAAGCATCAACCGGGCAGGGGACCGATGTCATGGATCAGGGTGATGCTTCAGGATGAAGTGTTGCTAGAGCACATCCCTCGCTAAGAGGGAGTGTTGATTTTTGGGGTAGCATAGGATGTGCTCTAGCTCCTAAACTTTGTGGAGGGTATAGAACACACGAGATCTCCAAGACCCAGAAACCGTTTGGAGAAATTCCACCTGGAGCTTAAGTTATTCAAATAATTAATTATTTTAATGGAGACCCTAAGTCTAACTTAGGGAAATTAAATAATTAAAGTGAATTAGTTCAACATGTGGGTGAGAATGTTCTAAGTGATGAGGATCAAGTATTTTCTAATCTTAGCAGTTGATTAGAGATTAGATCACGGTTGTTGAATGTTCAACAGGAAAATTATTAAAGGAAGTCTTGGGGACAGTTGGAGTACACACACAGAGTGGCAACACTTAAGCTAAGTCAAAATTATGGGGTGCGGTTTGCTGAGAATTTTCGAGCGAGCTTGCAGTGCAGCGAGGGGCAGATCGACAGAGGGATTTCAGATCTGAGGCCGAGAATACAATAGCAGAGAGGCAGATCCATACCATAGAGTAGCGCAGGCCAGGAGGGGTGACACAGAGGCAGCGTAAGCCCAGGAGGGGTGATGCAGAGGCAACGTAGGCTCAGCAGGGGTGACGCAGGCCCATCCAGGCTCATGCAAAGCCAACATAGAGGCTGACACAGTCACAAAAGGGTGATGCAGGCCAAGAGGGGTTGATGCAAATCTGGGAAGGGTAGCGCTCGAGTTTCAATGGGCCAAATAGGGCCCATTTTCAGCAAATCCAGAAGGGGTGACGCAACCACACTAAAAGGTGACACAGTGATTGCATAGGCACCTGTGGGGTTCTTCATCCTCAGCTGAATCAGCCATATTATCTGTCTCCGGAGATAGAGGTACTTTTGCGGGGATTTTCTCTATCGAGTAAACCATTACTGGTACCCTAGTTTGTATTCAAAATTTTACATAATAATAAAACCCTCAAGATTTGTTGCACCGATTTTCCTGCATTGGGTTTTTCCAGGAACATTTGTCCGAAAAATATTGTGGGCCCTTTGTTGAATGTGCTTAATTCTTCAATACTTGATCTGTATATGTGTGTAGGCTGCAGTGTGTTTACTTCAATGTTTTCTAAATATTTCTAAAAATATCTTGTTAAATTAAAAACACAAGTAGGAGAAGTAAACCAGATTTTTGCAATAAAATTTATGTAATAAGGATTTAGAAATTTTCACAGTTAAGTGGGAGAAATAGACACATCATTCTTGTCTTCACCAAGAAGACAAAATGCGGGGTTTGGTAATCATCTGGCATCCGATACTCTTTTGGGATGTATTTGGGCATCCATGGAAAGAGTAGTTGTGAAAGGATGGATATTCTTCGAGGATTAGCTATCCCGATACGAATAGTCCTTAGAGGTCATACTCAGTGAACACCTGCTTGGAGTATGTACCTTGGAGACAATGATGAAGGTGTCTGTAATCGTTGTTCTCACCAACATTATAGAACATGGTCTCGTGGAGAGATGGAGTTGTTAGTCAAGGCCTTGTACTATAACAATGTTGGTTAATATGATGTTATAACATATGATTACCAATTAAATTCTTCTTATGAGATTCTTCAAATTAAGAGTGACCATGTACCATTATGAATACCTCCCTAGTTAAAAGGGAGTGTTGGAAAGTGTAACTAGGTTCGGTCTTCATAATAACTTGTAATTATGAATTTATGTAATGAAGAAGAGAAAGATAATAAAATATATTTTGTAATGCTTGTCTCATGGGTTTCATGACCAAGAAGTTTTTATTATAAGTCAAATACTTCTTCTTGATGTCTTTAGGGTTTTTCTTCTTGTCATAAAATGTATAATTTAGAGTCATGTATATGAATGATTGTTACACTTGTAAAGGACATTCACTGATGTAAAAGTATGCCTCAAGAACTTGTCATAATGATCATGGAAATTGGCTTTATATGATGCAAATATCCTTCAAACAAGTCGGCCTAAAAGATGTTGGAAGAAGTCGGCTTACTAACAATTGATCATGTCGACCTAGAGAGGGTAAGACTGTCTCTATATATAGACAAATTTGCGGCCTCATTACACCTAATCAGTTTGGATTAGTTCTGAAATAAAGTTTGAGTTAAAGGTCTGAAATTGGTGTGAAGATTAGAGGATAAGCAACGAGGGAAAGAGGGACTATCTAGCTTTGTTTTGGGTTCTACTGACCTCGCATACTTTAGGAAGACTGAAGGCTACCTTAGCGAAGAATAGACCTACAATAAGTGTGAAGAAAGAAGGACTATCATCAAAGGGATAAGGGCATACTCATATATGTTATGGGTTCACTCCATGCTACGAAGATCTCAAAAAGGCCGAGGATAAGCACAATGAAGAAATAAGGTAATCACAACGTAAAGGAGATCAATCCTGGACTACAAGAGCTCGGATACACTTCAGGAAGGCCAAGGCCTGTCACGGCAAGAGAAGTCTCACATACGTGGTCTTGGGTTGTAGCAATAAGGAGACCTAGAAGTGCGGTGTAGTGCAGTGCAGAAAAGGAAGATCATCATAAGGAGCCAAGAAGAGCAAGTGACAAGGGTCTTGGGGGCATAATGATGTCAAAGGTCCGTGTCATGGTCATGGTACTTGTTAACTGAAGATCTAGAAGAAGAATTACTTTCGGGTTTTCCTCTCCAAGAGGGAGACGTTTTGGGTCTGGCTTGAAGAGCCAAAATTCTGTGCCTCTTGTGTTTTTGATAATTGAATTAATGAAGAACATAATAAGCTAATGAAGAGAAGATATAAGTAATGGAAGCATAACAAGTATAACACAAGCAATTTTCAAGTAAGATAATTGAATTAACATTGCCCTACCAAATTTTTAACACTAAGAGCTACTACAATCTCATGCACGAGCAAGGACATGCAAGTAGCATGGAATTGAACTAGAGCACACATAAGCCAAACAATTGGAACCATCATTAAGGCACAAGTAAGATACCACCAAATGAGATTAATTAAGATTATGAACGCGACACAAACTGCACATCTACATTCAAATGCAAGGATGAAGTAGTCCATCAGTCCTCTCAACTCTCATGTACATTCAAATGCAAGGATGAAGTAGTTGATTAGTCCTCTCGACTCTCATGTAAATCACAAGATAGCGCTTACAAGTAACATGTATAAAGAAATGCACATTTAAAGGCATAAACTTTTAGAAGTCATCCCCGCTCCCAACTCCCCTTCCATGTTTAGCAACTTGGGTTTAGTTGAGGCTTAATCATTAACTTCTAATATAATTCTAATGATGAGATGTTTAATTATATTTTGGTTATGGTAAATATTTCTAGCAAGATGTTATGTTAATATAAATCCATGTTTTTGTTATTTGAATAATGATTCTAATGTTTCCCAGATGCGGGTGATTAGCCAGACTTGTACGTGGTCGGCGTTGTGGGTTGGCGTGTGGATATTTACCATTGCCAACCAGCCTCGCGCGACGTCCCGCATTAACTCCCCTGCCATCTCCTTCAATGCTGCTTTAATGCAGCTCATTCCTCCTTACCAGCCCGCGCGTTTTACGACCATGGTGCCTCCCCCCAGCTTCATTCCTACTCCACCTTTGAGCTCGTGCTGCTCCTTCGCTGCCGCACAGCCCTGCTCTCGGACTAGCACCGGGAAACGCTGCGCTCTAGAGTGCTACATCGATCTGCTGCCTAGCATCCATATCTCTCAGAGCCCCTTTTGCAAGCTAATGTTCAATTCACCCTCCGCTAGTGCCTCGACTCTGCAATATTGCGCTCCCCTGCTGGCTGAAGCTCTCACCTTCATTTCCCTCCCCTACTATCGCATCTCCAATACTCGCACCACTCTGCTTGTTCGTCGCATCATGCCAAGGTTACGCCAACGCATGCGTTGCCGGAGAGGAAGCAGTTGTGGGCATGTTGTTCGTCAACCCTCCACTTCTACCTCTGGCTCCACTTCCCAATCCTTGGATTATTTCTCTGGCCGCTATCCCGTCACCAGAAGTGGTCGTGGCCGTGGGTCTGGGCAGCCCCAATTTGATATGGGCTCTCCCTACATCCCGGTCACCCTGCTCCCCACCCCTGCGCATTCTCATACGGCTCAACTATGTTTCCCCTGTGCTCTCAGCCAATCCACTTTAATCGCCACTGTCACTATTGTGCTTCAAGAGGAATCATCGGGTGTGGCCGCCGCAACTCCGGATATGGCGCTGGAGAAGAATACTGAAGATATGCACAGCACTCCTCATACTGTCAACCTGAAGCGCAAAGAGCTTAGCTGTAGTGCAACTCAAGACACGAGCCATCAGGCTGGCCCCAATGACCCCAAGCGAGGTTGTTTCAATGGCAACGAAGGTCATCAGGCAGAGGTAGAAGACCCATACAAGTATGGCTGCCGCATCGTCGAAGAACTGCCTCCCACTTCTCATGATTCCTAAACAGGTCTACACTCACAGGTTTTTGTTTCACAGTCGCTCGATTGGGCTCAATTCTCTGTGTCTTTTGTTTACCAGATTACAAACTCAGACTTTTGTTACTATGTCTATTAGCTGGTTTCCCCTGCGTGGGCGGCACATCTCTGATTGTATGTTTTGGACTAGTGGTGTAGTTTCAGTTTCTAAAGTATATCTGGAAAACCATCAGTTTTGTAATTGCGAGAATGCTGCAACTCTGGGCAAGATCTTTTGAGTCCAGGGCCTCTGTAACTTTTCTGTATCAATAATAGAAGCAGACAAATTCGGAAAAAAAAATGATTCTAATGTTTTGTAATTTATCAACATGTTCGAATAGTTTTATTTTTTCCATGTAACCAAACAGCTCACCCTCTAGCCCATAGAAAAGAGTAAGATATTCTTTAGGGGTCATGGACATATAATAACAAGGCTCAAAGCCATTAGAACTATCAATATGAGCTCAACATGTCACTTGTGTAAGTTGAAGGGTGGGAAGCATAACAATCATTCTTCACAACAACTTAAAATAAGGCCAATCGACAACAAGTTCAAACAATGCATAAATGATAGTTTCTTTATAGTTGTTTTTTGTAATATCCTACGATTATTAAATTATAAATGTTAATATTGAATAGTTATTAAAATCTATTTAATTTAATATTTGTTTACAAGTAACGGTGTTATGGTTTTATATGTTATAAAGATTATTACCCAAATAGTAGTGAAGAAAGAATAAAAGACAAGAAAGCCAAACCTTTTTACAAAATAAATAAATAATGTAAGTCACTAGAAGAAAATGACTTTAACATAAATTTGGCATACAAATTGGATTGAGCTAAACTTTTAGGTAAATGACCATTGCATGATTTTCTAGCAAAAATGTTGATGGAATTTCTATAAATTCAACCCAAATGTGAGATAAGTCATATTTTAGTTTTATATAAATTTGGATTTTGAAATGGACCAACATCTTAGATAGAGAGAAAAAGTTATCTATAAGAACCTATATGGAGTAGATCATAATTGAATTTGGAAAATTTCTTAAAAATCAAGTAATTCACTTAGGAGTGAGAAAAACACCAATGGTATTAGGAAATTCTCAGTTTTTACCATTTGGAAAATGGAAAATACATTTATAACACATACAAATAAAATAAAGACAAAACTAAAGTATTTGTCATAAAATAAATAGTAAAAGGCATATCCTCAAACCAAAAGAATATATGCTTAATACAAATATCATCATCTTACTATAATAAACACTACGCCACTCTCTCACTTTTTATACAAATACATATTATACATTACTTCTTTATAAATTGATAAATTATAAACTTAATATGTCAAAGATATGCAACTCCATCACTATGTGGAAAATAATATCATAATTTAGTACTCCAATGAAATGAGAATATTATTTTCTAAAATAATTATAGAAATAACACTTTTAATGGTATAGGTTTATAAATTGATAAATTATACACTTAATATGTCAAAGATATGCAACTCCATCACTATGTGGAAAATAATATCATAATTTAGTACTTAAATTAAATGAGAATATTATTTTCTAAAATAATTATAGAAACAACACTTTTAATGATATGCTTCCTGGTATTACGAATAACATATTCATAATTTATGTTATTTTAAAAAGTATATTCATAAATTAAAGAATATAGCTAGTAATATTTCATACACACACGCAGTAAGATGTTGTTCTTTGAAAATAACTCTTCTAGATTGTCACATTCATTGTTAAACGATTAAACAATGGTCTGCCATCAAATTATAAAAAGTGAAAAATAAGACATACCTAATCTTGATTTGTACATATGATACTCATAAAATTAAGATAATAAACCTTTCCCTTTAGACTATGTACCTGCATGAATACAATTAGAGTACTAAAAATTGTTTCTCTGAATTATTTTTTCAATCCAAATCAATTTTCCACCACTCCATAGTCATTTTCTTATCTTTTCTTGCCTTTGTCTTTTACAATGTCATTGCCGTTAGATATTATTATTGTAGTTATATAAGGCAAGCGAGCACCAGAACAATTATACCTATGATACAGAGAGAAAGAATATGACAAAACTTCTGTTTAATTAAAAAGTGATCCAAAATGTTTTGCTAAAAATATCACACAAATAGTTATTTTCCCATGGATGAGGAGCAGGAGAGACCAAAGAAGTTTGGTATTCAAGGAAGATGATGGAAGGTTCTGGCAGTTCGGTTACACTCTTGGAAGAAAAGCCATAACTATGCGCTGGATGGATGAAAAATGTTCTGCTAAAATGTTCAAATATTGATCATTCTTAAATATCACGCAAATAGTTATTTTTCCTTTGGAAGAGGAGCAGAGACACCAAAGAAGTTGGTTTTCAAAAACGATGATGGCAGGATGTGGCAGTTCGGTTACACTCGGTGGAAGAAAAGCCATAACTATGTGCTGGATGGAAAGGGATCTTCTTTTCTTTGACTACTTGAGAACAGCAATATACTCGTTGTCATGCAATATACTTGCTGGAATTCGTAACAGTAAATGATGATCATTACGAGGAGGAACATGATAACGAATCACTTCAGCCTCAAGGTGAGAGCAGTCAGGAACATCATGTTCAACCTGTCTAGCTCTTATGCAACGTGGGAATCGGATGAGCTGAATGTTCCAGTTTGGCATCCAAGGAGGGAAGGACAACAACTTGGAATCTTCTTTGCTTTGACCTGCAAGTCATGCAATATACTCGCCATAAATGATGATTATTACTTGGACCTTTGGATGTGCTGATTGTTTGACTAAATCAATTCCATATACAAAATTTATTTGTTTATTTGAGCATGTTGAGTTGATGCTAAATATATTTTATTGTATTAATTTAAACTAATTCAAAAAAAAGCATTCATTTAATTGATTTCAAAAAGTTAGATTGTTACTTAATGCATATAAGATTTTTGAATGTTATATATATACAAAAATTTAAATGTGAACTAAGATATATGGGTTTTCACTTAATTTTTTTACAAATTGAAAAAAAAAAAAAAAAGATAGATTTATGTTATTGACTGCTAAGATCTAATGAGAGTTTTAGCTCTGTTCAATTTACATCTTTTTTGTTTTTATTGAATTCAATAATTATTAGATAAACTTTTTTTTTAATAATTTGTATTTGCTTTTTCATAATTAAAACTGTGTATTACTTAATATGATAATAAAAAAAAAAATGTGTTTGGAAAAATAAAAAATATTGAACAATTTCAATCAGAATTGACAAAGTGACGAGACTGAATTCTTGTTTTTCATTGCTTTGAAAGGAAATTTTTAAGTGAAACTTTAGATGAAGAATGGAAAAAGAGTAAAAATGAATAACTAAATAGATTCAAACCGTGCAAGAGAATACTAGACTTTAGAATCTAAATATTTTTAGAATGTAATATTTCAACAAAAATTACACTCTTAAGATTTAATCCATTTTATTTTTTCATAAATGTGTGATAAAGAAAGATTTGTCTCTCAAATTTTCAGTATCTCGTGGTTGATGTATACATGTCCTGGAATTTGATTTACTAGCGATAATCATGGCTGAAGATATTAATGGGTCTTGCATATAGGGTTTTTTTGAGCTTGTGGTTCGCACTTTGATATGTTATTGTAGCCTTGCCCAGCCAAATATGAGCTTCCCATTTACAATTACTCTAAGGAACTACTTTGTAACGCGACTTGAAATGGATGATGATGAGCACCTGAGAATTTTGTTTGGATAAAAGTTCACCTATTAATTTGATCATTTATTTGTTTTTATTAGTAATTATATTTTTGTTTTTAATTTAAAATTTGTTTTTTAATTATTATAATTATTTAATAATTATATTTTAAATTGCATTAATTTGTTCTTTAATATTGAGAAATATTATAATATTTATAATAAATGATTTAAAATAGAATATTGAAATAAATAGTTTTATTTCTTTAATAATAAAAAATCAAGTTTTCTACAATATTTTAGATAAGTTTTCCTAAGTTTGTAAGAGAATGTTTATCATAAATAACAAAATAAAAAACAAAAAAAAATTAAAATAGTATAAAGGTCGAGTAATTGCTTTCTTAATCTTAATTGCAATTACCCTCCATGTTTTGGCTTATCACCTTCAAACATGGAACTTTATAATTTTACATGAGATTGATAAAATTCTTATATTTTAATTAAATATCATAAAGTTAGCTTTTTTAATATGGAATAATATTGTAATATTTATAATAAATTAATTCACTTTTTTCCTTAAATTTTTCACACACAAGAATTATATATATATATATATATATATATACAATGTTCCAATTCAATACTTCCTAAACTTAAAAGATTAAAATACATTAACATAGTATTGCAAACGTTAATTTTCAAAATTGGAATTGAAATCCATATTGATGATGAAATGGGGAGTTTCCACTTTCTATGTAGCCCTTCATTGATCCTCATTATAGGTTCTCTTTTTTTAGGATTCTCACGTGATCTTAGATCTTTGTGTGATATTAATTAAATTTTCATATTTCTAGTCGTGATATTAATGAATATTTCAGATTCTTGAGTGTTTTTTATTTTCATAATAAAAGCAATGGGATACTTAACATGCCAATAAAAATCTATTTTTTTAGAGATTTATTTTATTTTCTTAAAAATATGTGTTTAGAATTTGAACCAACACTTAGCAATTTTGTCATTAGACATTTGACATCTATTCTTTTATATACTTTATGCAATTTCTTCTAGATTCTATTTGACCTTTTGTATAGAACCTACTATAATTACGTCATAAGGCGTCATTATTTGAAAACAACTCCCCTAGCTACCTTCCTATCATAATATGGTCCATTCGATCTTTTGTTAGACGATTAGCTTATTATAACCCGTTGATTTGAATTGTGACGGTTACAGTATGTAACAGTCCTTCGTTACTATCCAAGTGTCGAGTATATTTTCTTTACGCAGAGTGGCTCGGGCCTCTTTCCTGCTTGGGTTTAAGTATCTTTAGACCTTCCAAGCGACATCGATCATTGATCTTCGTCCTCGCACATCCGATTGTTCCAATTGCATCCAGTGGTTTTGGGTAACTACCCAGTTTTGTGGCCGCTCCAGAAAGTCATTCGGAGATTTCGCTGTTACGAAATGTAGAGAATGTTCCTCTGCATAGCCTTATCTTCTTAGGTTCCTCATTGTTGGCTGGTTTTTGCACCCCTGGAGTGGAAGAAGCAAACGAATTCAATACAGAGCCGTTGGCTGGTTTTTGCGCCCCTGGAGTGGAAGAAGCAAACGAATTCAATGCACAAATTCAACTAATGAATTACTTTTCTCCTTCTTTTTAGTATAAGAGAATTATTTTTTTCTCTTTCCTTCCTTCAGGATTAATTTGATTTCTCTGTTATGTAATTCCAATGTGAAACTGAAATTTTTAATTGCATTGTGTTACAAGTTCAAAGATGCGGATTTGCAGAATTTCCATGCATTATTAGCATCAAAGAATAATTCAGATAGTGATGTTTCGGAACTTGCTGCAAATATTTATGTTGGGATAAAATTTCCATTAAGGTCAATATCTGAAAGCTTTAGGTTTAGGTTTATGCTCAATTAATTTGTAATTGATGATTCAGAGCTAAACTTTATGTCGCAATATTGATTTTGTTTGGATTTATTGGGCATTTCGAGTCCGCATTATGGTTTATTGAGTTGCAGTTTGTGGGTTGTTTTCTTCGTCATGGTTGACGTGTAAATAGTTGCAATCATACTTAGGTTCCTCACCGTTGGATGGTTTTTGCGCCTTGGAGTGGAAGAAGCAAACGAATTCAATGTAGAGTCGTTGGCTGGTTTTTGCGCCCCTGGAGTGGAAGAAGCAAACGAATTCAATGTAAAGCCGCTGGTTGGTTTTTGCGCCCCTGGAGTGGAAGAAGCAAACGAAATCAATGCACAGAATTCAGCTAATGAATTACTTTTCTCCTTCTTTTTAGTATAAGAGAATTATTTCTTTTCCCTTTCCTTCCTTCCGGATTAATTTGATTTCTCAGTTATGCAATTCCAATGTGAAACTAAAATTTTTTATTTCATTGTGTTACAAGTTCGAAGATGCAGATTTGCAGAATTTCCATGCATTATTAGCATCAAAGAATAATTCAAATAGTGATGTTTCAAAACTTGCTGCAAATATTTATGTTGCGGTAAAATTTCCATTCAGGTCAATATCTGAAAGCTTTAGGTTTAGGTTTATGCTCAATTAATTTGTAGTTGGTGATTCAGAGCTGAACTTTATGCTACAATGTTGATTTTGTTTGGATTTATTGGGCATTTCGAGTTCGTATTATGGTTTATTGAGTTGCAGTTTGTGGATTTTTTTCTTCGTCATGGTTGACGTGTAAATAGTTGCAATCGTACTTAGGTTCCTCACCTATGGCTGGTTTTTGTGCCCCTGGAGTGGAAGAAGCAAACGAATTCAATGCAGAGCCGCTGGTTGCTTTTTGCACCCATCGAGTGGAAGAACCAAACGAATTCAATGCACAGAATTCGGCTAATGAGTTACTTTTCTCATTTTTAGTATAATAGAATTTTTTTTTCTTTCCTTCCTTCAACATTAATTTGATTTCTCAGTTATGCAATTCCAATGTGAACCTGAAATTTTTTATTTCATTGTGTTACAAGTTCAAAGATGCAGATTTGCAGAATTTCAATGCATTATGTTGTTAGCATGTGAATAGCAAATCTATTTTGTTAAAAAAAATAATAATAATAATAATAAAATTGTGAGTTTAATTTTTATATATATATATATATATATATATATATATGGACCTTCAAATTCATTGGGAAAACTTGGAAATTATTTGATGGTATCTATCATTATTAGCATCAAAGAATAATTCAGATACTGATGTTTCAGAACTTGCTGCAAATATTTATGTTGGGGTAAAATTTCCATTCAGGTCAATATCTGAAAGCTTTAGGTTCAGGTTTATGCTCAATTAATTTGTAATTGATGATTCATAGTTGAATTTTATGCTGCAATATTGATTTTGTTTGGATTTATTGGGCATTTTGAGTCCGTATTATGGTTTATTGAGTTGCAGTTTGTGGGTTGTTTTCTTCGTCATGGTTGACGTGTAAATAGTTGCAATCGTACAATTATCAGAGGTTTTTTTTCTTTATGTCAAGAATCAAGATCAACTATTAAAACTTAATTTGCATTTAGTAGAAAACTAGGTTTAATAAAAAATGTCTTCTGCAACAAATAAAAAAAGATGATGAAATCCTAAAGATGTATGTTGGTTTCTACACTTTTCTTACGACAAAAATACAATGGCAGATGATAAAATCATTATGTTCAATTAATTTGTAATTGATGATTTAGAGTTGAACTTTATGCCGCAATATTAATTTTGTTTGGATTTATTAGGCATTTTGAGTCTGTATTATGGTTTATTGAGTTGCAGTGTGTGGGTTGTTTTCTTCGTCATGGTTGACGTGTAAATAGTTGCAATCGTACAATTATCAGAGGTTTTTTTTTCTTTATGTCAAGAATCAATAGCAACTATTAAAACTTAATTTCCATTTCGAAGAAAACTCAGTTTAATAAAAAATGTCTTCTGCAATAGATAAAAAGACGATGAAATCCTAAAAATGTATGTTGGTTTCTATACTTATCTTACCACAAAAATACAATGGTGGATTATAAAATCATTATTTAAAATGCAATAAATGATGGATTAAATCCAAATCTATGGTTAATCTCATATGTAAGGTGAATCCCAATCTCATATGGTACTTTAATGTTTGAAACTTTTCTGAAATTAGAGAATAAAAACAATAAATGAAACCAAAAAAATCTCAAAAATGTGGATCTATCATTTATTCCCACGAAGGTGACAAATATTATTCAAAATTCGAAATCTCCCCTCCACAGACAGTGACCTTTGCGATGGATTGTGTTGCTTTCAGTGAGTCTTTAGATGATTCCTGGAATGGCATGGGTCAATGTCTATTTTTTAAAAATGGGTTGGAATTTGTATAAACAAATCCCTAATTTTTTGTTTTTCTTTTAAATTTCAATTTTAAATTGAGTCAAGATGATAACTAATTTTTTTTTTTTAAACGATTAAAAGGACTTCACTAAGACATAAAATTTAGTAATTTACTTGAGTCAACATTACCATTTGGTAAATAAATAAGGGGAAGTGGATGAATTAAATTCATCAAAAACTGAATGAGAAAGTAGGTTACAGATTGATGCATATATTTGTTTATTTATATAACGTTGTTATGTAAAAGTAAGTGAGTTGGAGTGCTACATAGTGCCCATCATGAAACATTGGTTCATTTAATTGACCTTGGCACTTACTTCACTAAAACATAAAATTTAGTAATTTACTTGAGTCAACATTACCATTTGGTAAATAAACAAGGGGAAGTAGATGAATTAAATTGATCAAAAACATAATGAGAAAATAGGTTAGGGATTGATGCATATATTTGTTTATTTATATAACGTTTTTATGTAAAAGTAAGTGAGGCTGGTACATAGTGCCCATCATGAAACATTGGTTCATTGAATCTTCTATAAATAAGCTCAATCTTCTATCACTTAAGATATCATTCATTGATAAAAAACAGAATATGGTTCTCAAATTTCATGTGGTTCAAGCGGTTGTTATGTGTTTGAAAAGACAAGACCCAACAATTTCTCAGGTGATTTTTGCTATAATGGTTTGTTACCCAAGGCTTTTGGATGTGGTGAGGATTATAAAGTTTCACTTGGGTCACAAGGACCTCCAAGAGTTTCTCCATTGCTGAATGAATTATCACTCAACGGACACTTTCAAGGATTTAATAGCTCACATGAAACTGCTACTTACGATTTAAGACAACTAAATAACATTTTGTTTACTAACTTTTATCTTCAATTTTTTTTGTATGTTAGGATGCTTCCATAATTTATGCCTTAAGGCGTTTCCTTTGAAACATCTGGTGCAATTGCTAGTATGTTTGTATTTATACCAATATAGAGAGTATCCTAGGCCTATTCCTCTTGCATTAAATTTCAAGGTGTAAAATTTCCCTACATTTCCTTAATTTACTCTGTTGTCACTCCTAGAGACACCCTTGAGTTGCAAAAGACCAGTGCCTAGGACATCTTAAAATCAAAGGTTTAGAGTGGGCAACAATATAAATACCTCTGACAGGATATAGTTCAAGAGAACAATGGTTTTGTTGGTTCGAGAATGGAGAAGACCATTTGAGTATGTTTCAGGTGAATTCCCCTAACAGTGAGACAACTTAAGAGGCTATCAGACTGATGGCTTTTAGATGGGCCAAGTATAAAACAATGAATAGAATATTTAAAATATGTAGAGGCACTGAGAGAGAGAACATAGAAGGACCTCACAAAAGATAGGCTTAAGAAGATTAAGAATTTGTCTCCCGTAAACTCAAAGGAAACGGATATGAATAAGGTGTGAACGACAATAGAGGTTCGTGGAGCGCAAATTAAGGGAGTACAACAAGATTAATACATGAACGTTAACATCTAAGCATTATGTAAACACGAATTCACGAATAAAATTGCATACTACTAGCAACTACATTACACGGACCTTCAAAGCAGCATTGCATGACACATTATTATACTTAAAAAGGAGATCACTAATAACATAAGGAACAGATACATACTACTCATTGATCCATCTGGAATCCAAATATCAGCTCTGTATTCAAATTAAACTCGGACAACTCTCCCAAATATGTGTCTCAGAGCGCAGGGAGCACACTCATACAAAACTACAACAGATTTCTTCAAAATTCCTGAGCCTTACTTTCATCTTAGAACTTGCTATATATAGAGTTTTCCTAGAGGGTCTATGGTACTTACTAATTTACGATCGACCCATATCTATCAACTCAAAGCATGCTACCTAACTTGCAGAGCGTACATTGAACAATTACTTCTGTACTGAGAGAATTAAAAGGGAATGGGGGAGAATTTAAAACGGGAATGGGGGGAAATTGAGATTTCACCAGCAAAACCATTAAAATTAAATCGGAAACGGAAAGGACATGGTCCCCCATTGAGGCCAATTGTAGGGGGCCTTTATAACGGGATGATGAGGAGGAGTTTTAGGTGGGCAGGCATGGCCGTCATCACAAGGTTTCTCCTGTTACTTGAAAATCCTTTGATTTCCACTCAATCTGCAGTGAAGTGGTAGTCGTACTGCGTGCGCCTAGCTCTTCAGCGAAGAACCCCTGAGCAACTTGAATAGACCACCCCTACTTGTTCCACGCGGAAGCCCATGCTGTATTTAAACTACAAACCAGAAAGTGGATTTTGGAGGTGGGGGGGGATATGTTTTGTGGTATTGGATGGGGAAGTGCGAAATGTAGTGAGGATCATCGAATGTATGGAGGGCATGTTGAGATGGAGGAAAGATGGAAGGCGACCGGAAGGAAATGACATGGGTGGGGGTAAGTGAGACTGGACTCGACCCATTCTGCCTTTTTGCTACCCGAGCCCCTTTGGCCGTTTTCAACCCTTTTTGAAGCCAAACAGCGTAAAAAACCATTCACTCGGACTTGAAATCCTTTGGGCCTTTGCTCTGAAATAAATCGTATATGTGTCAACATCGCACTCCGCTCTGTGCAGGAATTAACATTTACCCTTCGCAATTCAATCTTTAAAACTTGCGACGCGCGACTTGAGATTGAGCCCCACCGGGCATCGCACATCGCGATGTATTGTGTTTAGTTACAAGCTGCGGGGTTAACTTTTAAACTTTGTGAAATACGGGGAAGAGGGGCCCACTGGCTATGCCACGGGGTTTTTATGGATCGGATAAGGTTTAAAGCGGAAAAATTTATGGAATTTATATGATTTTTATATGTATTGCAACGGCTTATGAAGCAGGAGCAAAGCAGCAGAGGTGGGGTTGGCTTATCGCAAAACTAAATGGATAGACTTGCGGGTGCACACAATGGTATGTCTTATGCAATGCGATATCGCAGTCGCAAATCAGTGATCACAATATTTAGAGTTTAGTCTCCATGCCAAACACATAGAGTTTGTGAAATGCAATGAGGGCCCACTTTTGACCGTGATCAGGAATTTGGAAGCGGAACAAGGGAAAAGCAATGAAAAGTGAAAGCTTAATGCTTTTCAAAGGGAAAAATGAAACACAAAGGAAAGGGAGGCAGGGGTTGGGTCCCACCAAAGGTTTGAACGGGTTTTGTTATATATATATGATATAACGATAAGGCTTAATATGACATGGCCGTTCGTGGAATGCTTGACCTGCATGCGTGCACGACTCGACACGAACGCATTCAAGCCTCTGCCATCCACTGTTGTTTTTCTCTAACTGCTTCTCTGCCTTTTCTTTATGCTTTCCTTATAGAGAACATTGCTCCATGTCATGTGTAGTCACAGGGTAAGATTGGCTCCATCTGGGGACAACGTGTTGCTCTTCAGTGCGTTGAGAACTTGTGGACACAAAATGAAAGATGAAATAGAGTATGATATGGAAGATGAAATGAAAAAGCCAATTATGGATGAAACAAAATGGAACAGTAGAATATGACATGGAAGATGAAAATGGGAGAAATGTAAACAAGAGGGAGTACAATGGAATGACATACACAGTGAAAGATATATACAGTGAGCTAGATCAGCTCTTCTCAGTGATGAAAGTACAACTTGATGAATTGCCCATTTACGGGCACCACAAGTATATCCCCTTCTAAGTTTTATAGGGAAAAAGTATTGTTGCCTTTGACTTCTACCACCCTGAAAGGACCCAACCAGAGGGGGTCGAACTTCCCATGTTTCCCTTTGTCTGCTCTCCTAACATCCCATCGCAGCACCAAATCCCCAACTTGGATTTCTTTATCTTTAGCTCTTTGGTCAAATAAGCCTTTCATTTTCTCCTAATATTCTGCTAATCTGAGGCTTACTTGTTCCCGGGTTTCATCCAACTCTACCAACTGATTCATTCTTCGGATAAGTTCATTGGGCTCCTCCTCGCTTTCTTGTAAGAATCAAGCCACAGGTAATGCAAGCTGAATTGGGAAAACCACGGCTCTGCCATAAACAAGCTCATAAGGGGAATTTCCTATCGATCTTTTTGTGGTTATGTGATTTTCCCAGTGTGAGAATTTGAGTTGAGAGTCCCAGTTCTTCTAATTTTCATTGATGGTCTTCTTCAGAATTCTCATCAGTGTCTTGTTAGACGATTATGCCAGCTCGTTGCCCTATGGGTAGTATGCAGTGGAGTGTCCCAGCAAGATGTTGTAACGCTGACAAAGATTTACAAATTTGTCCGACTTGAAAGGTTGGGCATTATCAGTAATGATTTTAGTTGGGCATCCAAATCTAGCTATTATGTTCTCCTCCATGAACTTGATCACTACTGAATCTGTAGCATTTATTGTGCGCACGGCTTCAACCCACTTAGTGAAGTAATATGTGGTAGTGAGGATCCATCGATGTTGATTGCTCGAGGTCGGGTGAATCTCTCCTATGAAATCAATTCCCCACTGCTTAAAAGGTTCTTCAACGTGTACTGGGATGATCAACGGGAAAGGTGCATACCTTTGCTTTTCAGCAAATGTCTGACACTTCTTGCAAGCCCGAACACGAGTATGTACATCACCAAACAGTTTAGGCCAGAAGAAACCTGCCCTCAGGATCTTGTGTGCGGTGGATCGCCAGCTATAATGTCCGCCACATATCCCTTCGTGGAATTCAGTCATCACTCGGTCCACATCCTGCTCTGTTAAACACAACAGTAAGATCCCCGCTGGGTCTTTCCAGTAAAGTTGCCCATTGGCCACAATATACTTTTGAGATTTCAGCCTTAGGGTGCAGTACTTGGCCTTATCATAGTTAGGAGGACATCTCAATGATAAAAGATATTCCACTTTGTCTTTATACCATGGAGAGAGAAGGTACTTCATGTGTGTCTTTTGAGTAGAGGACTCTATGCCTTGATGTGGATCTGTGCCCTCCTGTGCCTCTCCTCTAGTCGTAGACAGATTTATCTCCAAAGCTTGACAGTTGGATTCAGACAAGATTTTGGCCAACCCTTGGCCTTTAATGAGCTTGGTAGGCTTTTTTTCCAATTCATATTCCTTTTTGGTCGGAATCTTGGTCAAAGTTACTACTAGATCTTTTATCATGCCAAAGCATTTCACCCTTTTGGAATCAAACAAATACAGATCTTTATACCGCTTGGTGATTTTCAATCCCAACTGCTCCATGACAGATAATGGTAATATATTATGTGAAGCCCTGGAATCTAGCATGCAGTTGTGCAATAATAGGTCATGAATAACTAGAGACACATAGAATGGGGGAGTGGCTGAGTCCAACTCTTCTACATAAGGTCCAAAGACTACCATGGGTCTTTCCTCTTGGAGATTGAGGCTGTCAGGGAGAGAGCCTATGCTATGGGGCAGCATGAATTAAGACACTTGGGCTTTATATGAAGGCTGCTTTAGGAGCCCAATTAGGGGAATCGGGATCTTGACCTTCTCTAGCTCTTTCTGCAGGTTAAAGGTCGTGGGAGCTTTTTCTGTAATGACTTCTGTAGACTGCTCTTTAGGGTGGTCAGGCAGGTTCGAGGCTACAGAAGGGGACTTCTGGTTTGCAGGAGGGTCAGAAGCTAACATTGTGGAGGAGGATGCAGTGGCCTTATGATGTGCAGACTCTTCTAAAGGCTTCTTCCCCTTACTAGCAGAACTGGAAGAGGTATGTCCTCTTGGTATTGATTCTTCGTTTTGTTCCTGCACTCGGTTTCTCTTTCTAGAGGACCTGAGGTCATACTTCTTATGGAGTTGAGCTTGCATGAAGTCCGCAAACTGCCTACAGTAATTATCAATATCTAGATCCTCTAGGGGAACTTCTTTTTCTTCTAGTTCATCTTGCAGGGTGAGTTCACCTTCTTCATCTTCTGAATAAGCGAGGAATTGATCTTCTTGGCTGCCAGTTACTTCCTCAGCTTGTCCCTCCATTTCCCCTTCCAAGTATAGAGGAGGTTGGATGTGATCTTGTTCTCCTTCCTTTCCTGTTGTAACCACTGTGGAGGGGGCTTCCAGTACTAGGGATTAAACCCTCGGTTTGGAATCATTTGGTTAGGACGAGGAGGGGAATTCTTTCCTTTTATTCAAGCTTCACCAGCTTATTTGAGAGGTGTTTGATCAGCTTATTCATCTCTTCAATCCTATAATCCTGTGAGTCCCTTTCTTGATTAGAGGTATAGGTCTCCTCCCTGCCCCTTCTTCTAGCTTCATGCTCTGTCTTGCCTTTGAATTTACCAGTAGAAGTGAAGTTTTCTTCTACTTCTAGTGCATCAGTCTAAATTTGATCCAGAGAGGCTGACTTTCTTTCTCTTAGCGCGAACCCGAACTCTAGTTCAAAATCTCCGGTGAAGACCACCTTAGCAGCTACTTGGGGAGGCTTTATTTCAGTAGGAAGATTATTTTAAAGCTTGTTGAACCTCTTTATAAATTATGTTACATTATCATTTTGTTTCTTTTTAAGGGCGTTGAACTCTGTGAGGACATATCCATGGTCTCTCCTCTCTCCCCATTTTTGTGTGAAGAAATTCTCCATTTCCTCCCAAGTGGTTACTACATTATTAGCAAGAGATTTGAACCACTTTCGTGCTTCTCCATCCAAGGATTGGACGAAAAGCCTCAACACCACACCTAGGTGCTCCACATTCACGCTCTCGGAAAAGGCGCAAAAGTATTCAATATGTTTCTGCACAGAAGTGTTATCTTCCCCGGTGAACCGAGGCAAGAGCTTTAGTTAATCTTGAGGCATGTCATGCAATACTTGAGGTAAAGCCAACGAAGCATATTTTTTGAGGAGGAAGCCAGGTACAGCCATGAGGGGTCATGGTGGTAAGTTCTGAGGATGATTTGGTTGTCGTACAACAGGTATATGCTGAGTAGAGGTTTGGAGGGTGGAGATTTGGATATTTGTCCGTAATGAGCTCTAAGGTGTTATAACTTCTTTGACTTCTTCAGCTTCTGAAGTAGGGTGCAAGGGGGTAAAGAAGTTTCAGCGGGTTCAGCTTTGTTTCTTGTGTCTGAACTGGTTAAAGCAGAGGTTGTCGGAGGGTACTTGAGTACACAGGTTGTGGAGTCAAGATTGTAGATGTCATCTCTATGAGAAGAGGAAGGTGAATCTTCTAGAGAAAATGAGGGTGGGTCGACCTGGATGGGCTGCTTCTCTCTCCAAACTCTCTTAAATATAATATTTTCGAGATCAGATACATGAGAGGCCTTCTGCTGAGAAGTATACGCTCGGGTATGAGGTCTAGTGTAAGCCAGGATTACACTTGATTTGAACTTGGATAATAGTGGAGTCGCTAAGGTGAGGGCTATGCAACTCTCAATCGTTCATGCTCATTTGATTGAAGGGTGAAGATAATGTCGTATCCCCGGGAAAGGTTTTCAAATTCGATCCACAGCAACTGTGCCAAAAAGATGTTGTAGCTCCTAGAGACAGACTTGAGTTGCAAAAGACCAGTGCCTAGGACATCTTAAAATCAGAGGCTTAGAGTGGGCAATGGTATAAATACCTCTGACGGGATATAGTTCAAGAGAACAATGGTTTTGTTGGTTCGAGAATGGAGAAGACCATTTGAGTCTGTTTCAGGTGAATTCCCCTAACAGTGAGAGGGCTTAAGAGGCTGTGAGACTGATGGCTTTTAGATGGGCCAAGTATAAAACAATGAGCAGAAGATTTAAAATATGTAGAGGCGCTGAGAGAGAGAACATAGAAGGACCTCACAAAATACAGGCTTAAGAAGATTAAGAATCTGTCTCCCGAAAACTTAGAGGAAACGGATATGAATAAGGTGTGAACGACAAGAAAGGTTCGTGGAGCGCAAATTAAGGGAGTACAACAAGCTTAATACATGAGCGTTAACACCTAAGCGTTATGTAAACACAAATTCATGAATAAAATTGCATACACGGACCTTCAAAGCAACATTGCATGACAGATTATTATACTTTAAAAGGAGATCACTAATAACATAAGGAAACAGATACATATTACTCATTGATCCATCTGGAATCCAAATATCACCTCTGTATTCAAATTAAACTGAGACAACTCTCCCAAATATGTGTCTCAGAGTGCAGGGAGCACACTCATACAAAACTACAGAGGATTTCCTGAACCTTACTTTCATCTTAGAACTTGCTATATATAGAGTTTTCCTGGAGGGTCTATGATACTTAATCATTTATGATCGACCCATATTTATGAACTCCAAGCATGCTACCTAACTTGCAGAGCATACATTGAAAAATTACTTCTGTACTGAGAGAATTAAAAGGGAATGGGGGAGAATTTAAAACAAGAATGGGGTGAAATTGATATTTCACCAGCAAAATCATCAAAATTAAATCGGAAACAGAAAGGACATGGTCGCCCATTGAGGCCAATTACAGGGGGCCTTTATAATGGGATGGTGAGGAGCAGTTGTAGGTGGGCAACCATGGTCGTCATCACACAGTTTCTCATGTTACTTGAAAATCCTCTGATTTCCACTCAATCTGTAGTGAAGTGGCAGTCGTATTGCGCACGCCTGGCTCTTCAGCGGAGAACCCCTAAGCAACCTGAATAGACCACCCTTGCTTGTTCCACACAGAAGCACGTGTTGTACTTGAACTAAAAACCAGAAAGCGAATTTTGGAAGGGCGGGGGGGGGTGAGATGTTTTGCGGTATTGGATGGGGAAGGTTTGAAATGTAGCGAGGATCATCAGATGTATGGCAGGCATGCGGAGATGGAGGAAAGATGGAGAGCGATAGGAAGGAAATGACGTGGGAGGGGGGGGGGTTAAGTGAGACTGGACTCGACCCGTTCTGCCTTTTTGCTACCTGAGCCCTTTCAGCTTTTTTCAACCCTTTTTGAAGCCAAACATCGTAAAAGACCATTCACCTAGACTTGAAATCCTTTGGGCCTTTGCTCTAAAATACATCGTATCTTGCCAACGTCGCACTCTGCTCTACGCAAGAATTAACATTTACCCTTCGCACTTTAATATTTAAAACTTGCGACGCGCGACTTGAGATCGGGCCCCACCGGGCATCGCACATCGTGATGTATAGCATTTAATTACAAGCTGCGGGGGTTAACTTTTCAACTTTGCGAAATGAGGCGAAGAGGGGCCCACTAGCTATGCGGCGGGGTTTTTATGGATCGGCGAAGGTTTAAAGTGGAAAATTTCGTGGAATTTATATGATATTTATATGTATTGCAAAGGCTTATGAAGCGGGAGCAGAGCAGCGAAGGTGGGGCCGGCTTATCGCAAAACTAAATGGATAGACTTGCAGGCGTGCACAATGGTAAGTCTTATGCAATGCGATATCGCAACCACAAATCGGTGATCGCAATATTTAGAGTTTAGTCTCCACGTAAACACATAGAGTTTTTGAAATGCGATGAGGGCCCACTTTTGACCGTGATCGGGAATTTGGAAGCGGAACAAGGGAAAAGTAATGAAAAGTGAAAGTTTAATGCTTTTCAAAGGGAAAAATGAAACAGAAAGGAAAGGGAGGCGGGGGTTGGGTCCCACCAAAGGTTTGAATGCGTTTTGTTATATATATAGATATGATATAATGATAAGGCTTAATATGACATGGTTGTTCGTGGAATGCTTGCCCCTTTCACAGTTTTTCCCATCTTCAAGACTTGACCTGCATGCGTGCACGACTCGACACGAACGCATTCAAGCCTATGCCATCCGATGTTGTTTTGCTCTAACTGCTTCTCTGCCTTTGCTCTGTGCTTTCCTTATAGGGAACACTGCTCCATGTCATGTGCAATCACAGACTAACATACTCTTTACACAACCTTAGTTGGTTTCCTGTCCAATAATATTTTGTTACTTTTCATCCTAGTGTGCTCTACCACCAAATACAAAATTTGTAGTCCATAACACAATTTACAAAATTTAGTGTGGAAAGAGAAACAATAACAAAATTGAGAAGCCCAAAAACCTCGAGTAATCCAGACTCTTTCATGGTTCAACTCTAGTGTTGATTTTTATAGCATCGGGAAGTGTTCCAAGTCTCATATTTGGTGGAGAGGCTTGGACAACAGTTATCCAGAGAACCCGTAAATCGTTTGTGGAAATTCCACTCGGATATGGCATTATTAAAATAATTAAATATTTTACTGCAAATCCTAAGTCTAAACTTAGGGAAATTAAATAATTAAAGGGTATTAATAAAGCAGAGTGTGAATCTTCTAGAAAACGAAGATCAAGTCATCTTTTAATCTGAGCCATTGATTAATGATATAATTTTGGTCATTGATTCATCAACGAGAAGACTATAAGAAGGGGATTTAGGGTCATTTGGAAATTGAGCTGGGGACATTCTCAGTACCCGAAGGAAATCAATTATGAAGCAAGAGAATTTGATTTCAGTGGGTGAGTTTGTAGAGGCAGGTTTGCAGAAGGAGTAGGAAGGATTCAGTTAACGAAGAAGCAAAATTCTGGAGGATGAAGGGAAGGGTGAGATGATCAGCAACAAGAACCCCTCCACGTAGAGTTACGTAGTCTAGGGAGAGACTGCACAGAGCTCTCACCCTGGATGACGCAGAGGGTGTAGGAGGTCACCCCGAGGGTCTGAAATTATTCTAAAGGTTCTAGAAAATTCAGCCAAGTGTATGCTAATTTTACTTTGCTCATCGGGGCTCTTGTAAATGAACTTTCCATTACTGAAGATAAATACAAAACCCTCATCTGTTGCATCAATTTTCCCACATTGGGTTTTTCCGGGGACAATTGTCGAAAAATAACTATGTTCGTATGGTTGTTTCTATTATGCTACTTGTGTAATTTTCTGTTCTTATGCCTTTGATTAGAGTGAAGTACTGCAAATGTGTTTATTTGAGAATTTACTAAAGCATCTGTAAATAACTTATCTCATAAGTAGGAGAAATAAACCAATCATTGCAGTGGTAATTTTTAGACTTGAAAATTTCACATGGGATAAGAGCAAAAGGCTAAAGACAGAAAAGGAGGATCTACCATACAAGAGATATCTGACATCCGAAAGGGTTCATGCAGTCATAGGGACTCACGCAGTCCTCCAGAGCACGCAGAAATGCAAAGGGAACGCGACATGAAAGTGTTGGCATCCATACTAGAGGAGGATCTTGCTTGTATGTCAAGCACAACTCATTCAAGTGTTTGGTATATTGACAATGGAGAATCTGCTCACATGACGGGGGTTCAAGAATGTTTTTCTAGCTACCAAGAAGAACATATGAATTTCCAGATAACCATGGGAAACAAGGCAAAATGTACCCCCATTGGAAGAGGTACCATAACATTTCAGACAGAAGATGGCAACAAGATTTGGGCCATGAATGTTCTGCATGTACCAGGGTTAGGGATGAATTTAATCTCAATGTTTCAGCTTCAGAACAAGGGCTATGATGTATACTTTATTAGAGATAAGGTGTAAGTCAAACACCCTAACTAGAGCAAAAAGGCACAAATTGGAGTAAGGAGTCACAAGCTATATAAACTCCAGCTTGAATCCCTAGTGGCCCTGATTGGCAGTACAAATGACATATATCTGAATGAATTATGGCACAGAAGGATGGGGCATCTACATCATGGAGCCTCGAGGATTCTCAAGAATACTGTCATAGGGGCTCCTGAACTCAACACGAGGAAAGATGAAGTCTGCAAGGGGTGCGTACTAGGGAAGTATGCTAAGGCAACATTTCCAAGAAGTAGCAGCAGGGCCAAGGGTGTATTGGAGTTAATACACTCGGATATTTGCGGTCCAATGTCCACAACCACTCTCAGTGGTGCAAATTATTTTGCTACCTTCATTGATGATCATCCCAGGAAAAATTGGATCTATTTTTTGAAAACCAAAGATGAAGTCTTTGATCGGTTCAAAGAATTCAAAGCCTTGGTAGAAAACTCAATGGAAAATAAGATCAAGAAGCTATGATCAAAAAACGGTGGAGAATATATCGATAAGGACTTCACCAATTTCCGTGCAAGGGAAGGCATCAAGAGAGAATGGACAGCTCCATACAATCCAGAGCAAAATGGAGTTGTAGAAAGGAAGAACCGGACCATAATAGAAGTTGCAAGGCAATGTTGTACGACCAAGATATTCCCAAATTCTTATGGGCAGAGGCTTGCAATACAATGGTATATGTGCAAAATAGAGTTCCCCATAGAGCATTGGCGAAGGTGACTTCCGAAAGTGTGTTCACAGGCAACAAGGCAGAGGTGAGCCACATCAGGATATTTGGCAGCATGGTGTACAACAATTTTCCAGATGAAAAGAGGAAGAAGTTGGTTGAGACTGCAGAAAAGGGTTTTCTTGTGGGCTATAGTGAAAATGCGAAAGCATATCACATCTATATTCCAGAGAACAGGAAAATCGTGGTAAGGAGGGATGTGAAATTCATGGAGGAGAGCCTTCAGGAAATACCGAGAAATGGCTACAGATACGTAGATTAAGGAGGATCCACTTGTACAACCTCAACGACCTATAGAGGATGGGTCAAGTGTCTCTCCAAGGCACAAGGATTCTGAGGAGAGTTCCTACGAAGAAGAACATGAAGGAAAGCAGGTGAGACCGCCCACCACCGATGGGAGACCGAGTAGAGAACTTCAACAAATTCTAAAGGATGCAGAATAATTTGTTGGAGCCTCTAAAGATGGGAAGAGGATATGGAAGAAACCATACATATACCAGGCACTGGTAGCTCAGGTTGGAGAACCTTCCAGCTTTCGGGAAGTGGCTCAACATCAAGTGTGGGTGGATTCCATGGTGGAGGATTATAGCTCCATCATGACAAACGATGTCTGGGAAGTAGTCCCTAGACCACAGGACATATCAGTTGTAGGATCCAGGTGGATCTACAAGATCAAGTATGTTGCAGATGGCAGCATAGAGAAGTTCAAGGCCAGATCTGTAGCTAAGGGGTACGCACAAAAGGAAGGCATTGATTATGAGGAAACCTTCGCCCCTGTAGCTCGCTACACTTCTATCAGATTTGTAATCTCTTTCACAGCACAGATGGGATGGGAGATTCACCAAATGGATGTCAAGACAACATTATTGAACGGGGTGACAGAGGAGGAAGTGTGTATAGAATAGCCAGAGGGCTTCGAGACACATGATGATCCAGGTGGATATTGGTGGCCACCCGCCTATTCCACTTGGGGCCCCACCATTGTCTCTTTCAGTTTTTCAGTTTCGGCACAACTTACTATTTTTAGCATTTTTTCGAGTCTTGAACTTCCAGAGCCATTTTGAGGCCCTAAACAACGTTTTTTGGGCATTGCGCCTCCAGCGAATATTAACTTGTATGATTGGAAATTACCTATCGGCAATGAGAAACTCTTATGTGAAGTGGAGAGGCAAGGGAATATTTCTTTTTAGGGAATACTTTCGAGGGTAGAATATGATTCTCGTTCCGGAATCATATTCATGGCGACAGTTGTATTCCTCAGATAGATCTTTCTAATGATGTATCATGTGCGTAAAACGAATATAGTATGCCAAAGTTACGTCCCCGGGAAGTTGAAACACCAATTTACCCAAACGGGGCCCATAGTTTTGGCGCTTCATCTCCTAGGGTTAGGTTTTTGGATGTTTAGAGTTCTCCATTGTTTCTCAATAATAAATAGGCCCTCGAGCCTCATTGTAACATAGTTCAGAGGCTTATAGCCGCCACATCTCTTCTCAGAGATAAGCTACCAGTGCCCTAGCTAGTTTATTTGCATTATGTTTGTAAGCAAATTTTAGTTCTTTGATATTAATGAAATGAAGTGTTATTTCCGCTGCATCTTTATATTTCTGGTTATATGTGTATTTTTTTGTGTTCCTGCATAAATCCGGATCAGTGGTATCAGAGCGGTTTGCTTTTTCTCGATCCTTCTTTGCATGTCGGAGTTAGGGCTCGATCTGGTGGAACCTTTGCAAGATCAGCCACGCAAACCTCGATGGCCGCCCATGGGGGACGAAAAGAAAGATGAGGGAGCAAGAGATCCTATCAAAATATTGCTCGAGGAGGCCCTCGAAAAACCAAGGAACACGATGATGGATAACTTTTCCCAGATCCTTCAACCACTGCCCACTAGCGATGCATCTGCATCCAACAGCCACTCTGGAAGTGCGACTCCCTTTAAGGTACAGGTAAACTTTGACATTCCCATATTTGAGGGTCAAATAGATGCAGATGCTGTAGATAGATGGTTGAATCTATTGGAAGGATATTTCTCGGTTCATGACTTTTCCGATCGAGAGAAAATTATTTTTGCACTCCTCAAAGCTACCCCCCATGTCAAGGACTAGTGGGAAAACTACTGTGAGAAAAAGGACGAGACAGAACCCTCTCTATTCTCAGCCACACCCACTTGGAATTATTTCCAAGACGCCATCAAGGAACAATACTATCCCGTAGGGAGATATGAGGACAAGTACATACAATGGACGATGCTGCAACAACAAAGGGATCAAGATGTGCATGAGCTGACGAATCTGTTCCATACCCTGCGCACAAAGTTGGGTATCAAATATTCAGAGAAACATTTGGTGCTAAAGTATCGCAGTTTTTTGCACAGATACATTTAGGAGGAAATGGAGTTCCTCGACATCTTCTCACTTGGTACGACATACCAATATGTTGCCAAGATTGAGCAGAAATTCAAACAGAAGAAGCGAGACTTTGGATCTGCGAATCAAAAGCAAGGGAAAGGTGCCCCTAAACCGCAGAACAAAGGACAAAGCCAAGGCATGGCGGCCCAAGACAACCTGTCAAAGCCACAAGCAAAGAACCACACCGCGAAGCCAAAGAAGGACACGGGAAAGTGGTGTGAGTTCCATAAGAGCTCCACTCACAACACAAGTGAGTGTCGGGCCAAGCAGTCGCTGGTGGCCGAGATGAGGGCTTCTGATTCAGATGCATGCTCCGACTTTGAATCAGAACCTGACAAGGGGAATGACAAAGGGAAACAGATTATTGATGCGGAGCCCAACGCCACTGTTGCCACTGCGAAGATCCAGAAGGAGGAACCGGAAGATCCAGAGGAGGAGGAGCGTCTCTTCCACTCCCAGATGTGGGTAAAGGGTTCCCCACTACAGTTCATTATCGACAATGGGAGCCAAAAGAACCTCATTTCAGTGGACACCGTGAAGTGGTTAGGCTTGCCGACCACAGCGCACCCACATCCATACACCATCGGGTGGCTTCACCAAGGACGGGATCTGCGCGTCAGCCAGCAGTGTAGCCTTCCCTACAGCATCAAACCCTTCACGGATGAGGTATTATGTGACGTTGCTCCTATTGATGTTGCTGATGTACTATTAGGCCAACCATACTTGTGGAAGAGACATGTTGTGTATGAGTCTCGGCCTCATGTTGTTATTGTCACTTTGGGAAATAAGTTGTACATGATACCAGAGGTACCACCGCCTGCCGCTATCTCTTTGGGTACTGCAAAACAATGTAGTAAGCTTATTTCCGAAACCAGGAAATTTGTTTTCTTGATGATCTGCCCCCAGGGCAAGAAGAAGACAGTGGCCACAACCTCCAGACAGGGCTCCTCTGCACACCAACAACAAATGGACAAGGTTGTGGAGGATTACGGGGACATCTTCACCTCACCCACAGGGGTTCCTCTGCATTGTCAGGTCAAGCATCCCATTGATCTGACCCCAGGTGCACCGCTACCCAATGGACCGATCTATCGGCACTCTCTCCTGGAGAATGATGAAATCAAGAGGCAGATTTAGGAGCTGTTGCAGAAAGGTCACATCCGCCCAAGTTCATTGCCCTGAGGGAGCCTGATCGTGTTGGTACAGAAGAAGGACAGGACATGGAGACTCTGTATTGACTATCGGACGTTGAACAAGATCACTGTCCGAAATAGGTACCCAATCCCACGGATAGATGACCTTCTGGACCAACTGAGAGGGGCGAAATATTTCAGCAAGATCGACTTGAAGTCTGGGTATCACCAAGTACCAATCGAACCCTCTGATGTATAGAAGACTGCCTTCAAAGCCAAGGAGGGCCTTTTTGAATGGCTGGTCATGCCTTTTGGGTTGACGAATGCTCTTGCAACCTTCATGAGGATGATGGATGACATATTGTGGCCATTCACCAACTCATTTGTAGTGGTGTGCTTGGATGACATTCTGATCTTCAGCCAGACTTGGGAAGAGCACCTCCACCACATCCGACAAGTCCTCCAAACACTGCGGCAACACAAGTTGTGTGCCAATTTGGAGAAGTGCACTTTTGGCATGACCTAGGTTCAATATCTGGGATACATTATTGATGAAAGGGGGGTGCATGTGGATCCAACCAAGATCCAATTCATTCGGGATTGGCCAACCCCAACCACTCTAATAGAGCTTCGCAGCTTTCTGGGTCTGCCTAATTTCTACCACAAGTTCGTGTTGGGATTCTCTCATATTACTTGGCCCTTGAGTCAAGTCACCAAGGGAGGAGCAAAAGCAAAAAAAATTTGGTCAGAATCTCAACATAAGGCGTTCATAGAGTTGAAACATCGCCTCTGTTCTGCCCCAGTGCTCACGTTACCAAACTTGCAACAACCATTTGAGATCGAGACAGATGCCTCTAACTATGCTATTGGGGCAGTTCTTACTCAAGTTCGCAAGTATCCAACTTATGATAAAGAAATGTATTCCATTGTGCAGGCTTGTCGACAATGGAAGCATTACATTATGGGGAAGGAAACAATCATCCACACAGACCACCGCCCCCTACAATTCATACAGACGCAAGGGAAGTTGCAGAACGATTGCCATCAGAAGTGGTCCACATATCTACAACAGTTTCATTTGAACATCAAGTACAAGAAGGATAGCACCAATAATGTTGCAGATTGCCTCAGTCGACCACTGATCATGGCACTATCTACCGTTCTCAACTCTTATGGGCATGAGACTTCTAATTGGCCGCTTCTCTACGAGAGCGATCCAGAATTCAGCCATACACACAAGGCACTCTTGGGAGGTATGCAAGTTCCAAATTTTCACCTCCAAGATGCACTGTTATGTCACTTGGGACACCTTTGTGTTCCTTCAAGCGAGCGTGCCAAGATGATATGGGAAGCACACTGCAACCGAGTCGCTGGTCATTTCGGGATCGAGAAAACATTGGCAGTACTGCAAAAGTATTTCTATTGGCTGAACCTTCGACAGGATGTCGGGAAGTACGTCAGATCCTGCACTGCTTGTGCCATTGCCAAACCGACCATCAAGAAGCAAGGCCTCTATACTCCACTACCTACCCCTAGTCGACCTTGGGAATCCATCTCCATGGATTACATGTCAGGCCTTCCTTCTACTAAGCATGGAAACGACTGTGTTTTTGTGGTCGTCGACAGATTCTCGAAGATGGAAATTATGGCGGCTTGCAAGAAGAATATCACAGCAGAAGCCACTGCTAAACTCTTCTTTGAACGAATGTGGGTGCACTTTGGGATTCCACAGTCTATCATATTAGATCGGGACAGCAGGTTCCTCAACACATTTTGGTCTAGCCTCTAGTCAATGTTGGACACCAAGCTCACCAAGTCCACAGCTTTCCATCCCCAAACCGATGGCCAAACAGAGGTCGTCAACAGGATAATTGTACACATACTGCACATGTTCAATTCAAAGCATCCACGCACATGAGATGAGAGCCTCCCCTATGTACAACAAAGTTATAATCGAGCTCTCCACAGCTCAACTGGCCACAGCCCCTTTCAGGTGGGCTTGGGATTCCAACCACTATGTCCCATTGACGTAGCCATGCCTTTTGCGGTTACTCAAGCCGATTCGGCTCATGTTCAGTCTGAAGCTGACAAAGCGAACAGCTTCATTGAGCGCATTCAGCACATCCGCCAACAGGTTCATGACATATTGGACAAAGCTAATGCTAATTACAAGCAACGACATGATCAACATCGGGTGCCACACTACTTCCAAGTGGGCGACAAAGTGTGGCTACATTTGCAGAAGGAGCACCTCACTGGACCCCACCGCAAGCTTCAACCGCTGCGATACGGGCCGTACACCATCACCAAGGTTGTAGGGAACAATGCCTGCGAGCTCAGTATTCCACCATTCCTTGGTTTGCACCTAGTATTCAACGTGGACCGCCTTCGTCCCTACTTCCCACCTCTACTGGACACCTCAGACATTGCAGAACAACTCACACCAACAAAGTTAAACCCAAACTGCATGGAACAGGCCAACACAGATTGTATCATGGACATGAAAATAAAGAGCACTCGCCAACAAAATATCCAACTGTATCGGGTTGTCAAAGCTGGCCAACTCCTGCACTAAGGCAAGTGGTTCACCAAGGACCAAGTTCAGCAGAAGTTTCCTCATCTCATGGAGGAACTCAACGCAATGGGGACCATTGCTTCCTAAGGGGGGAGGAATGATCCAGGTGGATATTGGTGGCCACCCTCCTATTCCACTTCAAATCCCACCATTTGCCTCTTCGCCTTTTCGCCATGACAACTTACTATTTTTAGCAGTTTTTCGGGTCCTGAACTTCCAGAGCCGTTTTGAGGCCCTAAACGACGTTTTTTGGGCATTGCGCCTCCAACAAATATGACTCCATTTCGGAATTGATATTCGTGGCGATAGTTGTAGTCCTCAGATAGATCTTTCTAATGATGTATCATGTGCGTCAAACGGAGATAGTATGCCAAAGTTACCTCCTCGGGAAGTTGAAACACCAATTTACCCAAATGGGGCCCATAGTTTTGGCGCTTCATCTCCTAGGGTTAGGTTTTTGGATGTTTAGAGTTCTCCATTGTTTCTCAATAATAAATAGGCCCTCGAGCCTCATTGTAACACAGTTCAGAGGCCTGTAGTTGCCACATCTCTTCTCAGAGATAAGCTACCAACGCCCTAGCTAGTTTATTTGCATTCTGTTTGTAAGAAAATTTCAGTTCTTTGATATTAATGAAATGCAGTGTTATTTCCGCTGCATCTTTATATTTCTGGTTATATGTGTACTCTGTTGTGTTCCTGCATAAATCCGGATCAAATGAGCAGAAGACTCATGTTTGCAGGCTTAATAGAGCCTTGTATGGTTTAAAACAAGCCCCCAGGGCAAGGTATGGGTGAACTGATAGCTACTTGCAGAAGATGGGGTTCGTCAAGAGTGATGCAAACCCCAACCTCTACTTCTTGAGAGTAGGGGATGAGCCGTTAATTCTGGCACCATATGTGGATGATTTTTTCCTCACTGGATCATCCAATCTCATCAAGTACTGTAAGGAGAATCTGGCTACATAATTCGACATGAAGGACTTGGGGCAGATGCACTATTTTCTTGGATTAGAAGTCTGGCATCAGAAGGGGGAAATATTCTTGGGGCAAGGAAGATACACAACAAAAATCCTGAAGAGATTTCAGATGGAAGACTGTAAACCCATGGCCATGCCAATGATTACTAACTGGAAGAAGATAGACACAACGGAAGATGATGAGGCTAATCCCACCTTGTATAGGCAACTCATCGGATCATTGATGTATCTGGTCAATACTAGACCATACATCTATTATGCAGTGAATACCCTCAGTAAATTCATGGTGGAACCATGCAGGGCTCACTAGGCAGCAGCCAAACATGTTCTCAGATATCTAAAGGGGACATTTGAGTATGGGTTGAAGTAAACCAAGGGCAATGAGGTCCAGTTGAGTGGGTTTATAGATGCAGTTTGGGTTGGAAGCACAGTGGATCCGAAAATTACCAGTGGGTATTATTTCAGTCTCGGATCAGGAATGACCTCCTAGTGCAGCAGGAAATAGAAGTCTGTAGCACTAAGTTCAATCGAGGAAGAGTACATGGCAACAAGCATAGCTTCGTACGAGGCCATATGGCTTCGCAAGCTACTCTTGAACCTACTCAAGAAGTGGATGGAACTGACTGGAATTATGTGTGATAACTAGAGTTACATTAAGCTCTCTAAAAATCCTCTGTTTCATGACCGGTCGAAACATATTGACATTCGGTGTGACTTCATCAGGGACTATGTCCAAAGGGGAGAATTACAATTGCGATACACTCCTACAGGGGAACAGGTGGCAGATATCCTCACTAAGGCTCTGAGTAAGATTAAGTTCACTTACTCTAGAGAGAAGATGAGGATGGTCAAGAACCCTTTCCATTAGAGGGAAGGATGGTCTACAGAAATAGAGGGAGCTACAGTATGGATGAGGCAGTGGCAGAGATAGTGTCATAGATAGCAGCGCAGAGATGAGGGGCAGCAACCAAGACATCATCAGCGCAGCAGATGTTATAGAGTCAGAGCAATGCAGTGGTATATTTCTTGAACACTTTCCTCGCTAAGAGGGAGTGTTTATTTTTATAGCATTGGGAAGTGTTCCAAGTCTCATATTTGGTGGAGAGGCTTGGACAACATTTATCCAGAGAACCCAAAAATTGTTTGTGGAAATTCCACTCATATATAGCTTTATTAAAATATTTAATTATTTTAATGCAAACCCTAAGTCTAAACTTAGGGAAATTAAATAATTAAAGGGTATTAATAAAGCAGAGTATGAATCTTCTAGAAAACGAAGATCAAGTCATCTTTTAATCTGAGCCTTTGATTAACGATATAATCTTAGCCGTTGATTCATCAACGAGAATACTATAAGAAGGGACCTGAGGGTCATTTGGAAATCAAGTCGGGGACATTCTGAGTACTCGAAGGAAATCAATTCTGAAGCAAGAGAATTCGATTTCAGTGGGGGAGTTTGTATAGGCGGGTTTGCAGAAGCAGAAGGAGGATGAAGGATTCAGTTAACGGAGAAGCATAAGTCTGGAGGATGAAGGGAAGGGTGAGCTGATCAGCAGCAAGAACCCCTCCACGTAGAGTTACGCAATCTAGGGAGAGACTGTGCAGAGCTCTCACGCTAGATGACGCAGAGGGTGTAGGAGGTCACCCCGAGGGTCTGAAATTCTTCTAAAGGTTCCAAAAAATTCAACGAGGTGTATGTTAATTCTACTTTTCTCATCAAGACTCTTGTAAATGAACTTTCCATTACTGAAGATAAATACAAAACCCTCATCTGTTGCACTAGTTTTCGCACATTGGGTTTTTCCGGGGACAATTGTCCAAAAATCACTGTGTTCATATGGTTGTTTCTATTGTGCTACTTGTGTAATTTTATGTTCTTATGTCTTTGATTAGAGTGAAGTATTGTGAAGTACTGCAGATGTGTTTATTTTAGAATTTACTGAAGCATCTGTAAATAACTTATCTCATAAGTAGGAGAAATAAACCAATCATTGCAGTAAAAATTTTCAGACTTAAAAATTTCACATCGAGTATCTTAAACAATACAACATCAAAATATCAAAGGTACAATTTGATGAAGGTATTTTACCATCCTTCAACGTCTCCAAATCACCAGGTGTAATGATTTAATGAATGTAATGGGGTGAGAGAGTATTGGAGCTCCTGAGCCAACGATTGAGGGAATTCGGCATATGAAGGCAAACTAGGCAGTTTTTTGCAAGAAAGCTCAATTTAATGATGATCATCCTTTCTCTCCATGGCAATCAATAGAGGTTGGTCGTTATTGAAACGATACGCATGGCCCAAATTGGAACGATACGCATGGGCCATGCGCAAGGATGACACACACAAACCGAGAAATGGTCCAATTTTTTTTTATTTTAAACATTGAACAATAAAGATGGACTCCTAGTTTCAAAACCTACCTGAAGGGGTTGTATGTGCATAACCATAGTGACACAACACTTGCCCAATTGGAATGATATGCATGGACCCTGCGCAAGGATGACATGCACAAATCGAGAAATGGTCCAATTTTTTTATTTTTTTTAAACATTGAACAATAAAGATGGACTCCTAGTTTCAATACTTATCTAAAGGGATTGTATGTACATAAACATAGTTACACAATACTTGCCCTAATGGAACCACATTTCATACAACACCCCACATAAAGCATCACACATAACAAACACACACAATAAGAAGCCCCAGTCAAAGTCAATTTTTTATCATTGATTGACGGTCCTAATTGTTAATCATTGTCGAAAGTCGATAGACAATAATTTCCATACTCGTTACACTACTTCGAGGCTTTTATTTTTTTAATCAGTTTTTTTTATTTGTTAAGGTAAATTTGAAATAAATGTAAGTTATAGGTCGTTGGTGGTTGATTGGATTGTGCGAATAATCAATGTCTTCAACCGTGTAGAGGTTTCTTCACCCTATAAACTATTACAATGGTTTATTGCAATTTTTAATATAAATCGATGACATATAGAAGAAGTTATAATACAGATTAGAATTTTGGCCACCAAGAGATGTAAACCATGTACTCTTGAAGGTGCAATGTAAATATCTAAAATATTTTTTTGATTGTGTCAATGCAATTCAAAATGTTTCTTTACAATTTCAAAGATGATGTTCTCATAGGAAACATTGGAGATATTGAACATGATCAAGTACTACACTACACTAGAGTTTCCCATTAAAATTGCATATTTTACATCAAAAGTTATGAATAATTGGGAGTCATTTTCATATAATACATGATGATGACTTAAACTTGTGAGGTTGTGTTGCAAATTTAGATTTGGAAAGATAATCATCATATTGTTCATTTTATTTACTTTATCTCATCTACTACTTGTACTTTCTTAAAATCTATCAAATATTTGCTATTTGAACTTGAAAGACCATCTTTGAAGATTAAGATGCAATTTATGTTGGAAAGGTTATAGAAAATGTCAATTTCACATAATGTAAGTGATTTCTATTTATCTTTTAGTTTTAAATTACATTTTGTTTATTAATTTTTATCTTCAATGATTTTTTATATGTCACTATTCTTCTCTAATGTATGCCTTACGACGTTTCCTTTGCAAAATATGGCGCAATTGCTAGTTTAAATCTAATCCCTCAAAATTATGGGTTTGGAGCATACTCTAAAATTGTCTGGCCTCTATTTGGCTAAAAATTCGTCTTTTTTGGACATAAAGAAACAAGTTCAGTCTTTTTTGGACATAAAGAAACAAGTTAAAGCACTCAAGCTCTAAGAAAAATTGCCTATATGGCTTAATTTTATTTTAATAACAATGATGAATCAATATACATTTACAAATAACAACCAATAATAGTGTTGCCCTGCCCACTACTCATTTGTCCACTAAATTATGATATATTTTCTCACTCTAAAAACCACTATAAACAATCATCATTTAAAAAAAAAAAAACTAATTTAATTAAATTTATAATGTAACTTCAAATAAAAAATATCTGGACATGATTAATGTGCAACGCCTAAATCCTTACATGACAATTACGTTGCCTAAATCTTCCCGTCAATTCTGAAGTAAGTTCGGCCAAAATCCACGATGAAGGAATCCTGTGGAATCAGCCCAACTTTCAAAATTTCTCCGCGAAAAACGAATGGATCAATTAGAATTACGCCTTATCTTTGTGCAGGAAATGCTGTGGAATCACCCAAACTCTTCAAAATTTCTAGCCGAAATACAGAAAACAAAAAACGAATGTATTAATTAGCATTAGACCTTATCTTTCACCTGCAGGAAATGGTGTGTTGAGTGTCCTTATCACTGCAGTAAAGTAATTTTATCTTTTATGTATTAAATAAGAATGGGCATTTTTTATTGAGTGGAATTGGTAATTTCATGGCTACCAGTAAAACAATTATTCATAAATGTCACAGTTGTTAGCTTACAGCGTGTCTTTCAACTCGTAAACTAACCAGCATGTCCTTAACTCCTAAACCCATGCAACTACAGACATAGAACATATCCCATACCACTCCAGCTATGTTCCTTCATCTGTTCAGCAAATTTTAATACATGCACAAATATCTGTGGGAGAGTTTATATGCAATCATCTCTGCTAGTTTCTTCGGCAATGGCGAATGTAGAAGTGTTACCACCATTTCCTCCTCCTTTTTACCACCGCAAGAAACATAAGCAAGATTTTCACAAACGCCTCATTGTCCAGAACTCTGTTGCTGCCATTACGAATCACCAAACGCAAATGTCCAAATGCAAATCCATAGACATTAAACCCACCAACGGCGCATGCACTGAAAATCAATTCATCAATTTCACCATGGAATTCCCCGCGCCTCTTTTGCAGGCCTGCACCAACATCGAACAACTTAAACAGTACCATGCCCACATGCTCAGAAACGGCCTTCACCAAAACAGTCTTTTATACAACAAACTTGTGAGCATGTACGCCATGACTGGCAACATGGAGAATGCACGCTATATGTTTGAAGGACTCCAAAAGCCGAACGTTGTTGTGTGGAATACCATGATTAGAGGATATGTAAAGAACGGTCGCTCTAGTGAAGCTTTGAGATTCTACCACCGAATGCATCAGGCGGGCATTCAGCCAGACAGGTATACTTTCCCTGCTGTATTCAATGCATGTTCTTCTCTGTTAGCTTTGCAAGAGGGAAAACTGATTCATGAACACATAATTAGAAGGGGGTTTCAGATAGATGTCTATGTGGAGTCTGCACTCATTGACATGTATGCGAAATGTGGGTGTGTGAATTTTGCAAGCCAAGTGTTTGACAAAATGTCTGAGAGAAATGTAGTCTCATGGAATGCAATGATTGCTGGGTATGCCAGAAATGGGCATAGAGACGAGGCCTTGTTGCTATTTCATCAAATGCAGCTGACTGATACACTGCCCAATTCGGTCACGATCTTAAATGTGATTCCCGCATTGGCAAGTCCGGCGGCTCTGCAACAAGGTAAGCAGGTCCATTCATATGTGATTAGACGTGGACTTGAATTGGATGTTGCAGTGCAAACTGCACTTGTAGACATGTATGCAAAATGCGGGAGTACAGAATTTGCACACCATATGTTTGTGAAAATGCCTAAGAAGGATTTGGTTTCGTGGAATGCCATGATGTCTGGGTTTGCCCAGAATGGGCAAGTGATTGAGGCATTAGAACTTTTTGATCAAATGCTTCTAACGGGCCAGAAACCTGACCAGGCCACCATGGTGAGCATTCTCCCTGCCTGTGCTGATCTAGCAGCTTTGCAACTGGGCAAGGTGATCCATGGTTACATGATTAGAAATGCGTTCGAGTCTGATGTTTCGTCGGGGACGTCCCTCATGGACATGTATTCCAAATGTGGGAGCGTAGAGCTTGCATATCAATTGTTCAATAGAATGCCTAAAAGAGACGTAATAGCCTGGAATGCGATGATCGCTGGGTATGCCCAAAATGGATATGCGAAGCAAGCCTTGACATTATTTAACCAAATGCAAATGGCAGATGTCAAACCCAACCTGGTTACGATGATAGGTGTGCTCCCTGGATGTGCAGACTTAGCAGCTTTGCAACATGGTGAGTTGATCCATGCTTATATAATTAGAAGTGGATTTGAGTCAGATGTTTCTGTTGGAAATTCACTTATAGACATGTATGCCAAATGCGGAAGTATAGAAACTGCACGGCGAGTGTTTGATAGAATGCCTAAACGAGATCTAGTCTCATGGAATGTGTTGATTGCAGCATATGGAATGCATGGGCAGGGTGATGAAGCCCTTGCACTCTTTTCCCAAATGCAACAGGCAGGATTGAAGCCAGACGCCATCTCGTTCATTGCAGTTTTGTCTGCATGTAGTCATGCGGGCTTAGTGGATGAGGGTCGTGAATACTTCAATTGCATGAGTCAAGATTATTTCATAACACCTAAAGTGGAGCATTATGCTTGTATGGCTGATCTTCTTGGACGTGCTGGGCATCTGCACGAGGCAGTGGAGTTAATTGATAACATGCCATTAAAACCTAATATTCAAGCATGGGGGACTTTGCTAAGTGCTTGCAGAATCAACGGCAATGTTGAACTGGCAGAGTGCTTGGCAGAACGCATATTTGACATAGATCCTGAAAATGAGGCTTATTATATATTATTATCAAATATATACGCTGCAGCTGGCAGGTGGGATGACGTAACAAAGTTGAGGACAATGATGAAAGATAGGGGTTTGAAAAAGACACCAGGTTGTAGTTTGATTCAGGTTAGAAACAGGGTATATTCATTCCTTGTGGGAGACAGATCACACCCACAATCTGACAAAATTTATGCAATCCTGGAGGACTTGTCTAGGAAGATGAAAGAAGCGGGATATGTACCTGATACAAATGTTGTGTTGCACAATGTAGAAGAAGAGGTGAAGGAAGACATGCTATCCTGCCACAGTGAGAAACTGGCCATCGCTTTTGGGCTTATCAATATAAAATCTGGGGTCCCCATTCGGATCATTAAAAACCTTCGTGTATGTGGTGATTGCCACAGTGCCACTAAGTTCATCTCCAAGATTGTGCAGCGAGAAATTATTGTGAGGGATGCAAACCGTTTTCATCATTTCAAGGATGGCCTGTGTTCTTGTGGAGATTATTGGTGATCCTAAAAAGAAAGGAGCACCAAATTTATTCCGGTGTACCTAGAAACTACGCACAATTCTTGCCTTATGTTGGCATATTGGTTTAAAGGATTAAACCAAGTGACCAAAAATGGAGTTATAATGTTAGTGTAAATCTTGAAGCATTTGTATGTCCATATCTTGAACATTCTCATAAAGATGCATTAAGGGATTGTATCCATAAATTGACCATTGAGGTCGGGAATGGCAGGTAGTGTGCGGTTCTTTTGTTACTAGGGCCGACTATATATAGAAAACAAGTTACTCAGCATGCCTATTTGAATTGATGGTTGGCATATGGTGGAAGCAGTGAAAAGATCTGGATGAGATTATTGTGCAGAGAAGGGGTTGGAAGCTCCTCCTACCTGCATGTGACAAACAAACCCACTTGAAATGTCTCTGACATGTAACGGTTGTTGTTTTCCCTACCTGACGTTAACAGCGGTGCATGATTGTGGTGGCTTATATAACAATGGTGTTCTACAGCTCCAAATGGGTAGGGTAGTTTCATCTTGTGCAAGATTAAGGGCAAAAGAACAACGTAGAGAGGACGTGACAGTATGGAAATGAATGCCCTCGATCACTTGCAATGAATATAGGATATATTCAAGTAATGATACATGAAGCCATCTTCAGTTGTCTTAGCGGTCACTTGGAGCTGTTTCCCCTCCTCTCAAAAGTTGAGGGAAGTGAAGCATTATACGAATGCAGGTTGTTTTATGGAGAGTGCATGCACTTTAGTCTCTCAGATTTCTCAACTCGGCAGCATTTCCTTCAATGCTGTTTGGATCTTTATATCTGTCTCAGCTTAAGGGTCCACCGGCTAACTTCATATAAAATTGCAGCCCTCACAAGTTGGCCCAATGAGCAAGACAGAAATGCTGAAGCAACTGCAACCATGTGGTACAATATCTCAAAATTCTCCCAGCTTAGGGTGTTAGTTGTTGTTTAAAAGCATGTATCTATAAGATATAGATGTCCAATGGCTCTGACTCGGGGCTTTATCTTCTAAATTTGGTTGTTAACTACTTTGAGTAGTAGAAACTTTTGTTTTTCATCATCTATTTTGAACAATAATTTCTAATTTCGAAGTAACAAGTACTTAAAAATAAGCTCTATTTTCAACTTGCTGCTACACGGTAGAGGTAGACAAGATGAATTAAATGCAGTGAGCCAATTATTAAGTTAGATAATTACTGCACATCAGCATCCAACGCATAGTCCATAATTAGATCTAAATTGTTAGCTCTTAAGTGCATTTAGAACGATTAGTAGTTTACTAAGTGCTGACTCGATTTATGGTTACTGTAAGCAAATTTAAAATGTTGATCACAACCACATTTTGAATGTTTAGAAGTCAGTACAAATACCGAATTCATTCAATTTTACTATAATCATCCTTAGAATACCTAAGAAGTTTGCTTTGTTCCAATCTCTTATATTAAAACCCATTTCCCATGCAAATTTGTGTTGTGTAAAAGGAGGGCTTTGGATGCAGGTATATATTATTACTTTTTCTACATTCATCTTCTCCTGGATGAACATTTGGTGTAGGAGTTCTTCATTTGTTTGTTGACCATTAAGCATGAATAGTAGACTCTTGCTAGAGAGAGGGTGCACTTGTATGGGAGAGAGTTCATGCATGAGGGTGCAATGTAGAAAGGAGATGCTTCTAACTATTTTTGGTCCTTGGGGTTTTTTGAAATAGGAGGATGCACTTGTTGCATAAAAAATTGTGTAGTGAGTGAGTTGGCATTGATCAGTGCATAAATCTATATGGTATCACATAAAATATGTGGATTGGGTGATATGGCATTGTTGCACCCCATCTTATATGAGGGCCTCTTCCATTATGATATAGTCAACATTGGCAATCGGTTGTTGATGTCATAATGATTCAGTGTGTCGTTGCAAAGGGGGTTGTTTTATTTGCCCCTAGAACCTATCAGGGTGTTATAACCCTATTTGCCACTTCATTGTGATGAGAAGAAACCCAATTTCAGCTCACATCAATTGCGGGCTGAATTGGATCCTCTTTCACCTTTGTTTGTGCTCAATAGGAACTCCATCACTCCCCATCCCTTATCAGCTTGTGTAGCATCGCCCCCTATCAGTGTACATATTGTCATGGCTTCCCAAAACTACATAGGCTATCTTTGTGCATGAAGTGATGATGCTCTAAATGTATAGAGTTTGGCCTTCCCAAGATAATTAGCTCGAATGAGAGTGTCATGACTTGGCTTAGGGTCAATTATTATAGAAGTTTCCTAACTCCTCTCAACTCTAGGTGACTAGATACATTGTTAAATTTAGATAGACATGGAATGTTCTATGCTTAATGCAATTTTACTTCAATCTTTCTTAGGCCCGATTTTATTTAGCAATCACATAAACATGAAAGTAAAATGCTGATAGAACATAATAATATATCAACAGAAGACAATTTGATAATATAGATCAGATCTTACAATTCTTCTTGTCCAGCAAAGATATAGGATAGTGTGTGTTACGACAGTCAACAGGATGCATCAGCTAGCAAAGTCTTTCTCAACATCAGATCAGCCAACCCTCCAAGTGTCACACACAACCCTCAAAGACATCTCATCAAAAGTCAACGTTGGTCAATAGAAAGTCAGCGCAGAAAAGTCAACGCTACAAATTTAGGGCTTCGTTCAAAGTCAACGTTCAGCCTCAATTTTTGTGCCCAGCAATACAGCCTTCAAAAATTGGATTTTCTGCAAAGTTTGGAGGTCAAAATATCAAGGGTTGACCACGTTCAACGTTGGTCAACGCACAACAAACAACCCTAAAACCAGTGCGCAGATTTACCCAGCTTCAACTCCGCACATGTGAAGGAAAGAGGCCTCCAAAGGTTGATAGGACCAATCATATCACAAGAGAGAATGTGTGATGAGTTGATGAGCAAATGATCTTCAAGTCTCCAATTTATATCCATCAGTGAGGGTGTGTGACACATCTATTAGGCTTGTGAGCCTGCATTACAAATCTGGTCGACCTTGCACATGTGTGGAAAATAAAATCAAAATATATGTTCTGCTCATCCAAACAAGATACCCTTTAGATCAATCTTGCACCTCTTCGAAAGAGGAATCCAACAAAAATATAATAATCATCATGAGCAGTGCAACGTGGAGTTTGGACCTAGTTGCCCAAAATTAACACTCCCTCTCAACTAGGGAGAACTCCATCTATCCACCTGTGCCATCCAGAGATCAGTACCATCGTGTGTCATCCTTCCGTAACTTGCTTTGTTGGCTCTTCACAAATAGAACAAAAGGTGAGTCACAAAGACATCACGCTCAGCTGACCCGAAGTCAGCTTAGAGGTTAAAACATCTATCAAAGTCAAAAAGTGTCTCATACTAACCCGAAGTTAGTTTACTGACCCGAAGTCAGTTTGGAGGTAAGAATCTCATCATACTTGATCCCAGATCAAGGTGTTGGACACGTGCCATCCTAGACATAGAGAGTATGGCAATCTCCGATGGGTCCATGGGTCTTGCTATTGGTCTCTATCCAGATTTCCCACCTCATTGGCCAAACCAGAGGTACTTCCCATTATTCTGAAACTCCATGGGTAGGATGCATGTGGGGCATAGATGAAAGAGAGGTGAACCAACTCGATATCACAAAGATGGGGCAGAAGCACAACAAGGTTTGGCAAGCCTAGCCCCGTGTGTGCTTATAGCTCCAAGAAGCTATCCCTAAGCCCCTTGGAACTCCCAGAGCTCATAGTCCAACTCAAGCAGGACCCTCAGAATAGGGTCTTTCCACGATTCCAAGCTTCTCACGGAAGGTTAGGAACTTGACCTTCCCCAACGGCTTCGTGAGGATATCTGTGACATGCTCATCAGTTCCTATATGATCAACCCTTATGGCACCTTGTTGTACCATATCTCGGATAAAGTGGTACCTAATATCAATATGCTTGGATCGATCATGGAACGTGGGATTCTTAAAAAGACGAATCCCACTCTTGTTATCACAAAGGATAACAGTGGTATCTAGCACATGCCCAAACAGCTCACTGAAGAGCTTTCTCAACCAAACAACTTCACAACAGGTCATACTCGTTGTAATGTATTCGGCCTCAGTGGTGCTCAAAGCCACTGACTTCTGCTTCCTACTCATCCAAGATATCGAAGCAGAACCCAAGGTGAAACAACATCCATATGTGCTCTTGCGATCCACCACACTGTCAACCCAATTTCCATTAGTATATCCATGGAGTCTCAAACTCTCGACAGTGTATCTCAGCCCATGGTTGATTGTGCCCCGAAGATAACTCAATAGATTCTTGGCATCAATCCAGTGAATGTGATGAGGATCAACCATATGTTGACTCAAACTGTTCACTGCAAAACATACTTCCGGACGGGAGTTCACTAGGAACATTAGGGCCCCCACGAGTTGTCGATATTCGGTGGGATTTCCCAGCTCGGGCCCAACAGTGTTTCCACACTTCTAAAAGTTGAGTTCCATCGGTGTTGACATAGACTTATAGTCCACCATACCAAATCTCTCCAGCAGCTTCATGACATATTTTCCTTGAGAAAGGAAAATCTCGCTTGGCCTTTGCCAGACCTCCAAGCCTAGGAAGTAATGCATCAGTCCTAGGTTTTTAATATCAAATTCGAAAGCTAGCTCCCTCTTACACTGATGAATGAGAGGGTCAGCACCTGTCAGGAAGAGATCGTCCACATAGAGAAATAGAATCAGAGGCCTTTCTCTATCAACCTTAAAATAAAGGTTTGGATTAGCATTACTTTGAGTGAAGCCCAACTTCGTCAAGTAGTTATCTATCCTCTCATAGCAAGCCCTGGGGGCTTGCTTCAACCCATAGAGGGCTTTCTTCAACATGCATACATAGGTGTCTCTATTTTGGTATTCAAACCCCAAAGGTTGCTCCACATACACCTCTTCCTTTATAGAACCATGCATAAAAGCGATCTTCACATCCATCTGATGGAGACTCCATCCTTGCGTTGCAGCAAGGGAATTGATAGATCAAATGGTGGTATAGTAGGCGATAGGTGCAAATATATCATCATAATTTGTCTTCTTTTTTAGAGAAGCCTCGGGCAACAAATCTTGCCTTGTACTTTTCAACACTACCATCAGATCCATCCTTGATCTTATAGAACCATTTCGAGTTGACAATAGATTTGTCCTCTGGTCTCGGGACCACTTCCCAGACATCATTTTTCATAATGGACTCATATTCTTTGTGCATAACATCCTTCCAAACTTGATGCTTTACGACTTCTTCAAATGATCCAAGCTCAGATTGTACAATTGTACTCATGGCTGCTAGATACCCTTGGTATCTATTCGACTTCTTGCTTTCACGAAATGCCCCCTTGGGGCAATATGTCTCTCGGCATCTTCGAGAGTGTCTCTGAGCCTTGAGGGTCTTCTCTTATTTGAAGGAGGTGGGTCATTAGGATCCATAGGTCCTTCAACATTGGGCATTGGTTCATCCTTCGGTTCTTCTTGGTTCCTTGCTTCTTCATCTTCTTTGTCTTCCTTGGAGCTAGGAATATTTCTTACTTTCTTGAGGGCAACCTCTTCATCGAAGGTGACATCGTGGCATATCTCCACTTCTCTTTGACCAGGCACATAGATTCTATATGCTTCGAAGTTTCACTGTAGCCCACAAACATTCCCTTCTTTCTAGAAGCATCCAACTTGCTTCTCTTTTCTTTTGACACATGAAAGTAAACAAGACAACCAAAAACTCTAAAATGAGAAACATCAAGTTTCTTATCAGAGAAGACTTCTTCAGGAGTTTTGGAGTCCAAAGCAGAATGTGGGCATCTATTTTGAATGTACATAGCAGTGTTCGCAGTTTCTCCCCATAGAAACTTTGGAAGACCTTTGTCATATAGCATGACACGGGCAGCTTCCACAATGGTCATGTTCTTTCTTTCAGCAACACCATTTTGCTCAGGAGTATATACAGTTGTGGTCTCCCTCTTAATGCCAGCTTCATTGCAAAAGTCATTGAATTCATTTGACTCATACTCGGTCCCATTGTCGGTCCTCAAAACTTTGATTCTCTTCTCGGTTTGATTTTCCACCAAGGCCTTGAAGGTACGAAACCATTTGAATGCTTCGTCCTTCTTCTTCAAGAAATATATCTAGGTCTTGCAGGAGAAGTCATCTGTAAAATTCATGTAATAGGAACATCCTCCCAAGGATGTCACGGGCAGCATACAAGATAAATTAGAATGTATCAACTGCAAGATATCAGTTGTCTTTGTGACACTTGAGGGGAATGGTCCCCTTGTATGCTTCCCTTCGACACAACCCTGGCATATACCTTCATGATCATCTTTAAATTCGGGTATCCTTGTCACCACCTTTCTTGCTTCGGGAAGGGCTTTGTAATGAAGGTGTGCAAACCTCTAGTGCCATAACTCTGTTTGAAGAGTTGTATCACATGACATAGCCCCTAATGGACTTCCTCCAACATAGTAGAGTGTATGAACTCTAAAACCGAATAGTAAGAGCTTCCTTGAAGTTTTTCTTCCAAATGCGTACCTTTCCATCAACGAATGCCACCTTGAATCCTTTGTCTTCCATTATCGAAATAGACACAAGGTTCTTCTTCAAATCAGGTACATATAACACATCTTGTAAACGGAGGACTTGACCTTGAGACAGATGAAGGGTCACAGTCCCTATCCCTTTCATAAGATAAGTGGCATTATCTCCAAGGATAATTTCTAGATTTGTATCCTTCTCAAACAAATCAGAGAGGGCTTCTTTATAACCAGTGAGGTGCCTTGAAGCACCACTATCAATCAACCAAACATCCAAGGTGTCGAGAGGAGATGCAGCAGAGAGGGCAGATACAAGAATAAATTCATTTTTCTTATTATCAACAACATTAGACTCATTGTACCTGGAATTTCTTGACCTCTTGAAAGGTTGCCCATTTCCACTACGATCAGAGGGAGTCTTCATTTTTCCTTTGAACCTGTCGTACCTTTGATTTCCATTCCTCCTGAAGTTGTTGTTGTCATCATCCCTGGGAGAGTCCCTTCTATTAGGGCACTCTCTTGCATAGTGACCAAACTTGTTACAAGTGTAACATCTTCCCTTCCTTCCTTTTGGCCCCGCTCTTCCATGGTTTTGATTTCTCGGACCACCATTGTTCCTCTTTTTTGCATAAGCGGTGAAGGCAATAGGGTCACCTCCATTTCCATTAGAAGGATGATCTCTCTCCATCATTCTTGTCTCCTCTTGAGTGCATCTCGTCAATATTTCTTCAAAATCGAGAATCACATTATTTTTAAGAATAGTTGTATTGAATACATACCAATCACGGGGGAGACCTCCAAGCGCAATGAGAACCATCTCTCGATCAACTATTTCTTCTCCAATAGCTAGAAGATTGTTCATGATTTCAGTGAGCCTCATAAATAGGATTGAATGGATTCATCCTTGCCCTTCTTGACATTCTTCAATTGATTCTTGAAGAAATGAACTCGATTAGCATTGCTAGCCTTGAACATGCTAACCAAGTGCTTATGAATAGAATCTCGGATAATTATCTTTGCTTTGATTTCTCCTTTTCTATACTCGTCTTTGTGGCAGCAGGTGCATTTGATGGAGGCCCATGAATCTTCCCCTGCACATAGTCCATGACATCTTGATCTTCTAATGCCAAATCCAAGGACATCTTCCATGCATGATAATCAAACTTATCAATTAATTTATCATCAGGCTTAAAACCCTTATAGGTTGAGGAGGCCATTGGTCCTTGATAGTATTTCTTCTTCGGTGATTGCTTTTCACACTAACTTGGGCTTTGTCTTCACCTCAACTCCGATACCATGTTAAATTTAGATAGACATGGAATGTTCTATGCATAAAGTGATTTTACTTCAATCTTTCTTAGGCTCGATTCAATTTAGCAATCACATAAACATTAAAGTAAAATGTTGATAGAACACAATAATAAATCAACAGAAGACAAGCCAATAATATAGATCAGATTTTACAATTCTTCTTGTCCAACAAAGATATAGGATAGTGTGCGTTACGACAGTCAACATGATGCATCAACCAACAAAGGCTTTCTCAACATCAGATCAGCCAACCCTCCAAGTGTCACACACAACCCTCAAAGACAGCTCATCAAAAGTCAACGTTGGTCAACAAAAACTCAGTGCAAAAAAGTCAATGCTGCAGAATTAGGGCTTCGGTCAAAGTCAACATTCAACCTCAATTTTTGTGCCCAACAATACAACCTTCAAAAATTGGATTTTCTGCAAAGTTTGGAGGTCAAAACATCAAGGGTTGACCACGGTCAACTCACATCAAATAACCCTAAAACCAGTCCGCAGATTTACCCAGCTTCAGCTTCACACGTGTGAAGGAAAGAGGCCTCCAAAGGCTTATCGAACCAATCATATCACAAGAGAGAATGTGTGATGAGTTGATGAGCAAATGATCTCCAAGTCTTTCTAATTTATATCCATCAGTGAGGGTGTGTGAGCCTACATTACAAATCTGGCCAACCTTGCACATGTGTGGAAAATAAAATCAAAATATATGTTTTGCTAATCCAAACAAGATGATCTTTAGATCAATCTTGCACCTCTCCGAAAGAGGAATCAAACAAAAATATAATCATCATCATATGAGCAGTGCAACATGGATTTTGAACCTAGTTGCCCAAAATTAACATACATCCTCCCTGATATAGGAAGAACCTATATAACTAGACCCTCTCAGGGGTGGAGGAGGAGTAGAGAGTTAGTATATTGCATTGTTATGCTGGAGAATTGTTGCCAAGAGACCTTTCTATTGAAGAATGTAACTAGTGTCGGTCTTCATAATTGTATTTGAGTTATCATGTAAAAAGAAATTTTATTGTAGAATAAAATTATTTTGAAGTATGGGTTTCATGCTCTGTTATTTATTTTCTAGGTCATAGCATCATTGAAGGCTTCTAGGTTTTATCATGGGCCATAAGAGCCATTGCCATATTTAATAGACCCTTCTTGGGCTTTTGTATCATGTAAAGAAAATTATTTTTGAGTAAAAAATGTCATTTGTCACCTCCTCACCAAGTCGGCCCTATCCCAATGAGGTCGGCCCAAATTAGGGTTATTCGACCTAGTAGAAGCAGTATAAAGGAAGTGGAGCTCGACCTATTTGGCATCATCTCATTCGCAAGTTCGATCTGCAATTCAAAGACAAGAAAAGGAGAGTGAAGTCAAGGAGAAGGAAGATAGAAGCTAAGGAAGACCAAATCGAAGTTCTTGGGCATATCTCTCTCACACGTGCAATTTTTTTTTCGAATTTATGGGCAAATCGCAGGGGCTGAAATTTCTGAAGTAGTTGCAGGTCCGAAATTTTGTAGCTGGGGGGGTGAAATTCTGGATAGAAGTTTCATTTAAGAAGCTAACACTTAGAGACTTTGGCAGAGTTCATCTACTTGAAGAAAGGGCTAACTTGGTGATTGGAGGGGTCTTTGTCTAGGTCAAAAGGATCTTGGATTATCTCATTTTAATCTACTATTAGAAGAGTTTGACTAAGTGTTCCCCTAGATAGGGGTTTTTCCTTGACTGAGTGACGATATCTTGTGTTCCTTGTTCTTGTCATCTTCATACATTTTGATTTGATAATTTCTTGATGAAAGATGTTAAGAAGTAAAATAATCCAACACACATCACAAGTAATTATCAAGAAAAGAGGAATCAAACCCTAATACCTACATGCATTGATTTCTCAATATGGTATCAGAGCTAAGGTCAAGGAAGGACTATTTGAAGATCACTTTGTTGGCTATCATTTGAAGGAAGGAAATCAATATTGATAGAAAATATCACTCTCTCAATGGCAAGCTATTTGAAGATGGGACTCAATCTCTTGAGAATTGCAGGAAACTTTGTTGGAAGGATCATCTACAATTTATCTGGGAGAGTCAAGAGTGAAGGATTCTTGGTTGCACTTATAGGTACACTTGATGATGACAATGCATGGATTATTGATAGTGGAGCCTCGAGATATATGACAAGAGAAAGTGGACAACTTCATACTCTATCAAAAGGTTCATCGTCACATTCAGTGGAGCTTGGAGACAACAACAGCTATGCAGGCAAGCGCCTTGGATCTACATCATTGGAGCTAGAAAGTGGAGGAAAGCTACATCTCAACAACATTCTCTATGTGCGAAGTTTGAAAAAAAAATTACTTTCCATTTCTTATCTAGAAGATATAGGAGATAGGGTTGTTTTTGTAGATGGTAGAGTTTTTGTTTGGGGAAAGGATTCTAGTTTTGATAAGGCAAGAGTTATTGGGATTCGTGAAGGAAGATTATATAGAGTTATAACACCATCTCCTCAAGCCCTTGTTCATATGGAAATTAGTCCCATCGAACTTTGGCATAGAAAATATGGACACATTCACTACAAGATAATACCCTCCCTAAGTCAAATGGTGAAGGGCATCCCCAACATTAAAGAGTACCATGAAGGAGTTTGCAAGGGATGTGCTTTGGGAAAGAATATTAGGAAACCTTTTACAAGCAATGATACAAAGTCTAAAGAAATTCTAGACCTCATTCATTCTGATATATGTGGACCTATGTATGTTAAATCTCTTGAAGGCCACCTATACTATGTGACCTTCATTGGTGATCACTCTAGAAATACATGGCTCTATCTTCTCAAGACAAAAGATGAAGTGTTTGAAAATTTCAAGGAATTTAGATCCAAAGTAGAAACATTAACCGAAAGAAAGATAAAGACCCTTAGATCCAACAATGGGGTTGAATATTCTTCTAAGGAACTTATAGCTTATTGCAAAGAAGTAAGCATTAAGAGGGAGCTCTTAGTTCCCTGCAATCCCAAACAAAATAGAGTAGCAGAAAGGAAGAATAGAACCATTGAAGAATGCATAAGAACTATGACATTTGCTCAAGACCTACCAAAATTTCTATGGGGAGAAGCAGCCATGACAACAGTATACATACAAAATAGAAGTCTCCATAGAATCCTTAATAATATGACACTAGAGGAAGCATTCTCAGGAAGGAAACCATGTGTAAACCATCTATGAATCTTTGGATGTCATGCATACATTATGTTCCAAAAAATAAGTGAAAGACGTTAGACTCTACGAGTATAAAATGTATCTTCATTGATTATAGCCTTTCATCAAAGGCTTATAAAATCTACATCAAAGAAGAAAGGCAAATTGAAGTTAGCATGGATGTCATATTTGACGAAAATCATGCCTACAAAAGATCCAAGGATTCACATATTGAATCTGATGAAGAAGATGCACCACTATTTGAAGAAGAAGAGCAACATGACAAATCACCTACAACTCAAGAAGAAGAAGGGCCAAGTGAAACTATTCAACCTATTACTATTCCCAAAGCAAAGAAGAGACTAGCCTGGCTAAGAGCTACACCTAAGAAGCATAAGGACACAAAGCAACAAAGGACACATTCAGAGAAAGCAAGAAGCCTAAAAGATACTCAGGGTATGCAACATACATGACAAAATTGATTGAATCATAACCAACTACTTTTGAAGAAGCAACTCATCAAGAAGAATGGAAGAAAGCAATGCAAGAAGAATATCAATCTATCATGAAAAATGGGGTATGGGAAATCATTCCTAGACCTAGTGACAAATTTGTTGTCACTTCCAAATGAATTTATAAGATCAAACATGTCGTTGATGGAAGCATAGACAATTACAAAGCAAGGGGTTTCTCTCAAAATGAGGGAATAGACTATGAATAAATATTTGCTCCTATTGCTAGGTATCCTACTATTATATCTTTGGTTTCTTTAGCAACCACTATGGGATCGAATATCCATCAAATTGATGTCAAAATAGTCTTTCTAAATGGAACCATAGATGAGGAAGTATGTATTGAACAACTAGAAGGCTTTGATATAAATAACAGGGAAACTCATGTTTGCAGATTAAAGAAAGCTCCATATGGCTTGAAGCAAGCTATTAGGGGCTTGGTATGCAAGAATGGATGCATATCTTCTAAGGATTGAGCTTTGTCAAAAGTTTCGTTGATGCAGACCTCTACATCAAGATAGTGAAGAATGAACCAATCATCATACTTCTATATGTGGATGAGTCATTTGTTATAGGCATGGAGCGTCAAATTCTAGAATGTAAGAAAATGCTAGAAATTGAATTTGTAATGAAGGATCTAGGACTTATGCATTACTACTTGGGCTTGGAAGTTTGGAAAAAACCCGGTGAGATATATCTTGGTCAAGAAAAATACATAATCAAGGTGGTACAAAATTTCGGTATGATGGATTCCAAGCCTATGAAAACTCCTATGATCACAAATCTCAAAAGGTTAACAAGTTTTTATTCTAGTCCTATTGATCCCACAAGTTACCGAAAGTTGGTTGGCTCCTTGATGTACTTGGTGAACACTAGACCTGAAATATGTGTTTTTTGTAAATGATCTAAGTCAATTTCAGATGGAACCTCGTCATGATCATTGGATAGTTGCAAAGCACATTTTGAGATATGTGCGTTGTTAATTTTGGGCAACTAGGTCCAAACTCCATGTTGCACTATTCATATGACGATGGTCATATTTTTGTTGGATTCCTCTTTTGGAGAGGTGCAAGATTGATCTAAAGATCATCTTGATCGGATGAGAAAAACATTTATTTTGAATTTATTTTACACATGTGCAAGGTTGGCCAGATTTGTCCCACATGCCTAATAGATGTGTCACACACCCTCATTGATGGATATACATTGGAGAGACTTGGATGTCATTTTCTCATCATCTCATCACACATTCTCTCATTATGATCTAATTGGTTTGATAGCCTTTGGAGGCCTTTTTCCCCTCACACGTGTGGAGCAGAAGTCTGAAATTTGTGGATCTGTTTAGGGCACTTTTGCAGCAGTGTTGACCGTGGTCAACCCTTGGTCGTTTGACCTCAAAACTCTACAGAAAATCCGATTTTAGGAGGTCATACAGTGGGGCACTAAAATCGAGGAATTCTGGATTGTTTGATCGAAGCCCTAATTTGCTGCATTGACTTTTTCAACTGTTGCCTGCATTGACTTTTCTGCGTTGTTTTTGGGTTGACTAGTGTTGACTTGTGATGAGCCATCTTTGAGGGTTGTGGGTGTGACACATGAAGGGCTAGTTGACCGAGAAAGACTTTGTTGTTTGAAGCATCTTGCTAATCGTCGTAACGTAACAATATCCCATATCTTTGCTGGACAAAAGGAATTGTAAATCTGATCTTATATTTGGCTTGTCTTCTATTGATCTATTATTGTGTTCTATCAGCGTTTTACTTTGTGTTTATTTTCCATTTTGTATCGGGCCTAAGAAAGATTGAAGTAAAAGCACATCAAGCATAGAACACCATGGTTATCTAAATTTAACATGGAATCAAAGCTAAAGTGAAGACAAAGTCCAAGAGTCCAAGTTTGTGTTAGAAGCTAACTCTGAAGGAAGAAATCCTATCAAGAACAAATGGCCTCCTCAACCTACAAGGGTTTCAAGGCTAATGATAAATTGACTGATAAGTCTGATTATCATGCATGGAATATGTCCTTGGATTTGGTGCTAGAATATCAAGATGTCATGGACTATGTGCAGGGGAAGATTCAAGAGCCTCCATCAAATGCAATTGCTTCCACGAAGACGAAGTATAGAAAAGGGGAAATCAAAGCAAAGATGATTATTTGGGATTCTATTCATAAGCACTTGGTTGCTTACATTTCTGAGCTGAAGACATCTAAGGAGATGTGTGATAAGCTGGTGAGCATATTCAGGGCTAGCAACGCTAATCAAATCCTCTTCTTCAAGAATCAATTGAAGAATGTCAAGAAGGGTAAGGATGAATCTATTCAATCCTATTTTATAAGGCTCGCTGAAATCAAGATTAACCTCCTAGTTGTTGGGGAAGCAATATCTGATCGAGAGATGGTTCTTATCGCACTTGGAGGTCTCCCCCGTGATTGGCATGTATTCAATACCACTATTCTTAATAATAATGTGATTCCTGATTTTGATGAAATATTGACGAGATGCACTTAAGAGGAAACAAGAATGATGTAGTATGCCTCTAATGGAAATGGAAGTGACCCTACTACCTTCACCGTTCATGCAAAGAAGAAGAACCATGGTGGCCCGAGAAATCAAAACCATGGTAGAGCGAGGCCCAAAGGAAGGAAGGGAAGATGTTACACTTGTAACAATTCTGATCACTATGCAAGAGAGTGCCCTAATAGAAGGGACTCTCCCAGGGATGATGACAACAACAACTCGAGAAGAAATGGAAGGAACAACAGGTTCCAAGGAAAAAGAAAGGTTTTGTATGATCGTAGTGGAAATGGGCAACCTTTCAAGAGGTCAAGAAATTCCAGGTATGATGAATCTAATGTTGTTAATAATAAGAGAAGTGAATTTATTATTGTATCTTCCCTCTATGCTGCATCTCCACCCGACAACCCTGGATATCTAGTTGATTGATAGTGGTGCATCAAGGCACCTCACTGGTTATAAAGAAGCCATTTCCGATTTGGTTGTGAAAGATACTAATCTTGAAATTATCCTTGGAGATAATGCCACCTATCTCGTGAAAGGGACATGGATTGTGACCCTCCATCTATCTCAAGGTCAAGTCCTCTGATTACAAGATGTGTTGTACATACCTGATTTGAAGAAGAACCTTGTGGCCATTTCGATAATGGAAGACAAAGGGTTCAAGGCAGCATTCGTTGATGGAAAGGTACTTATCTAGAAGAAGAACTTCAAGGAAGCTCTTTCTATTGGTTTTAGAGTTGATACACTCTAACGGGTTGGAGGAAGTCCATTGGGGGCTATGTCATGTGATACAACTCTTCAAACAGAGTTATGGCACTGGAGGTTTGCACACCTTCATTACAAATCCCTTCCTGAAGCAAGAAAGGTGGTGACAGGGATGCCCGAATTTAGAGATGATCATGAAGGTATATGTCAGGGTTGTGTCGAAGGGAAGCATACAAGGGGACCATTCCCCTCAAGTGTCACAAAGACAAATGATATCTTGCAATTGATACATTCTGAATTATCTACTATGCTGTCTGCGACATCCTTTGGAGGATGTTCCTATTACATGACTTTTACAGATGACTTATCCCGCGAGACCTGGATATATTTTTTGAAGAAGAAGGACGAAGCATTCAAATGGTTCTATACCTTCAAGGCCTTGGTGGAAAATCAAACCAAGAAGAGAATCAAAGTTTTGAGGACCGACAATGGGACCGAATATGAGTCAAATGAGTTTAATGACTTTTGTAGAGAAGTTGGCATTAAGAGGGAGACCACAACTGTGTACACTCCTGAGCAAAATGGTGTTGCTAAAAGAAAGAACAAGACCATAGTGGAAGTTGCTCGCGCCATGCTATGTGACCAAGGTCTTCCGAAGTTTCTATGGGGAGAAACTGTGAATATTGTTGTGTATGTTCAAAATAGATGCTTGCATTCTGCTTTAGACTCCAAAACTCCCAAAGAAGTCTTCTTTGGTAAGAAACCTGATGTTTCTCATTTTAGAGTTTTTGGTTATCATGTTTACTTTCATGTGTCGAAAGAAAAGAGAAGCAAGCTAGATACTTCTAGAAAGAAGGGAATGTTTGTGGGCTACAATGAAACTTCTAAAGCATATAGAATCTATATGCCTAGTCAAAGAGAAGTGGATATATGCCCGCGATGTCACCTTCGATGAAGATGTTGCCCTCAAGAAAGTGAGAAATCTTCGTAGCTCCAACGAAGTCAAAAAAGATGAGGAAGCAAGGAATTCGGAAGAGCCGAAGGATGACCTAATGCCCGATGTTGAAGGACATATGGATCCCATTGATCCACCTCCTTCAAATAAGAGAAGACCCTCATGGATTAGGGATACTCTCGAAGATACCGAGAGACATATTGCCCCAATGGGGACATTCCGTGAAAGCAAGAAACCAAAGAGATACCAAGGGTATCTAGCAACCATGAGTACGATAGTACAATCTGAGCCTGGATCATTTGAAGAATCCGTTAAGCATTAAGTTTGGAAGGATGCTATGCACGAAGAATATGAGTCCATTATGAAAAATGATGTCTGGGAAGTGGTCCCGAGACTGGAGGACAAATCTATTGTCACCTTGAAATGGCTCTATAAGATCAAGCATGGATCAGATGGAAGTGCTGAAAATTACAAGGCAAGATTCATTGCTCGAGGCTTTTCTCAAAAAGAATACATAGATTATGATGATATATTTGCACCTGTGGCCCGCTATACCACCATCCGATCTATTATTGCCCTTGTTGCTACGCAAGGATGGAGTCTACATCAGATGGATGTGAAGACCATTTTTCTACATGGTGCTATAAAGGAAGAGGTGTATGTGGAGCAACCTCTAGGGTTCGAAGTCCGAGATAGAGATACCCTATGCAGGTTGAATAAATCCCTCTATGGGTTGAAGCAAGACCCCAGGGCTTGGTATGAGAGGATAGATAGCTACTTGATGAAGTTGGGCTTCACTCGAAGTAATGCTAATACGAACCTTTATTTTAAGGTTGATAGAGAAAGGTCTCTCATTCTGGTTCTCTATGTGGATAATCTCTTCTTGACATGTGCTAACCCTCTCATTCATCAGTGTAAGAGGGAGCTAGCTTCCGAGTTTGAGATGAAAGACCTAGGAATGATGCACTACTTCCTAGGCTTGTAGGTCTGGCAGAGGCTAGACAAGATCTTCTTTTCTCAAGGAAAATATGTCATGACGCTGTTGGAGAGATTTGGTATGGTGGACTGTAAGTCTGTGTCGACGCCGATGGAGCTCAACTTTAAGAAGTTGAGTGGAAACACTACTGGGTCTGTGCTAGCAAATCCTATCGAGTATCGACAACTCGTGGGGGCCCTGATGTTCTTAGTGAACTCCCGTCCGAGCGTATGTTTTCCAGTGAACACTTTGAGTCAACATATGGTTGATCCTCATCACATTCACTGGATTTGTACCAAAAATCTATTGAGATACCTTCAGGGCACAATCAACCATGGGTTGAGATACACCACTGGGAGTTTGAAACTCCATGGATATATTGATGCCAATGGGGCTGGCAATGTGGTGGATCGCAAGAGCACATCTGGATGTTGCTTCACCATGGGTTATGCTTCGATATCTTGGATGAGCAGGAAGCAGAAGTCGATGGCTTTGAGCATCGCTGAGGCTGAATACATTGCAATGAGTATGAATTGTTGTGAAGCTGTTTAGTTGCGATGCTCTTCAGTGAGTTGTTCAGGCATGTGCTAGATACCACAATTATCCTTTGTGATAACAAGAGTGGGATTTGTCTTTCTGAGAATCTCGCGTTGCACGATCGATCCAAGCATATTGATATCAAGTACCACTTTATCTGGGATATGGTACAGCGAGGCGCCGTAAGGGTCGATCATATAGGAACTAATGAGCAGGTCGCGGATATTCTCACAAAGCCCCTAAGGAAGGTCAACTTCCTAACCTTCCATGAGAAGCTTGGAATCGTGGAAAAACCTTATTATAAGGGTCCTACTTGAGTTTGACTATGAGCTTTGAGAGCTCCAGGGGGCATGGGGATAACTTCTTGGAGCTATAAGCACATACAAGGCTAGGCTTGCCGAACCTTGTTGTGCTTCTACTCCACCGTTATGAGATTGAGTTGGTTCACCTCTCTTTGATCTGTGCCCCGCACGCATCCTGCCCATGGAGTTTCGAACTCATGGGAAGTACCTCTCATTTGGGCAACGAGGAGGGAAATTTGGATAGAGACCAATAGCAAGACTAATGGATGCATCGAAGATTGCCGTACTCGCTATATCTAGGATGGAACGTGTCCAACACCTTGATCTGGGATCAAGTATGATGAGGTTCTTACCTCTAAACTGACTTCAGGACAGTAAACTAAATTTGGGTTAGTATGAGACTCATTTTGAGTCCAAGAGAGGTTTTTACCTCTAAGTAGACTTCAGGTCAACTGAGTGTGATGTCTTTGTGACTCACATTTTTTTAAAGAGCCAGCAAAGCAAGTTACTGTGGGATGATGCATGGTGTTTGGTTTGGTACATGATGGATGGCACTTGCAGAGAGATGGAATTCTCCCTAGTTGAGGGAGAATGTTAATTTTGGGCAACTAGGTCCAAACTCCATGTTGCAATGTTCATATGATGATGGTCATATTTTTTTTGGATTCCTCTTTCGGAGAGGTGCAAGATTGATCTGAAGATCATCTTGATCGGATGAGCAGAACATTTATTTTGAATTTATTTTCCACATGTGCAAGGTCGGCCAGATTTTTCCCACATGCCTAATAGATGTGTTACACACCCTCATTGATGGATATAAATTGGAGAGACTTGGAGGTCATTTTCTCATCATCTCATCACACATTTTCTCATTGTGATCTGATTGGTTTGATAGCCTTTGGAGGCCTTTTTCCCCTCACACGTGTGGAGTAGAAGTTTGAAATTTTCGGATCTGTTTAGGGAACCTTTGCAGCAGCATTGACCAACGTTGACCGTGGTCAAACCTTGGTCGTTTGACCTCAAAACTTTGCAGAAAATCCGATTTTAGGAGGCCGTACAGTGGTGCACTAAAATCGAGGAATTTCTTGTTGTTGACCGAAGCCCTAATTTGTTGCATTGACTTTGTCTGCTGCTACATGCTTTGACTTTTCTGTGTTGTTTTTGGGTTGACTAGTGTTGACTTGTGATGAGTTGTCTTTGAGGGCTGTGGGTGTGACACATGAAGCTCTAGCTGACCAAGAAAGACTTTGTTGGTTGAAGCATCCTGCTGACCGTTGTAACGCAACAATATCTCATATCTTTGTTGGACAAAAGGAATTGTAAATTTGATCTATATTTGGCTTGTCTTCTATTGATCTATTATTGTGTTCCATTAGAATTTTATTTTCATGTTTATTTGCTATTTTGTATCGGGCCTAAGAAAGATTGAAGTAAAAGTGCATCAAGCATAGAACACCATGGTTATCTAAATTTAACATGCGTGGAATTTTTCATCTTTGCCTAAGATATGATGGGAAGGAGATTCAATTGATAGGTTTTACTGATTCTGATTGGGGTGGCAGTGTGACAGATGGCAGAAGAACTATCGGTGGTTGTTTCAGTTTGGGGTCTACAATTATTTCCTGGATGAGTAGTGTTGACCACTCTTTGTCAACGACCGCATAGTAGTACACCCCATTTTTGCAAATGGGATTCATGATGTTCGAGGTGTTCACACCATTCAGATTCAATCATCAGTCGACAGTTTTATAAACGATGTAAACCCTTTTTGCATGTTTATGATGTAAATGATCTGAGTAAGACCATCATGTATATAACAACCTAGGTAAGCCTAGTATTTTGGTGACAATTTCTATCCTAGGAGTTTTTTTTGTCTCACTGATTCATTTGTGTTTCTCGACACAAGTGATCGGCAGAGTTTTCCCTCCAGCCTCACCCCAAAGCTAGAGTGGATTTTGTCGTCAAGATACTAAGTGAGTCCTAATGTTTTCTATTGAGTCTTTGTATAAATAGTTTGGGAATAATCCTAACTAATTGGTTAAATTATTTTATTACAAATTACTTGCTCTACTAGATCACGTTTTGAGTCGTAGAATTGACTAGCTATTTGAGGGTCTATTCCAAATGGGTTTTCCCCTTTTCATGTGTCAAATTTAATCTCTTGTTGTAAAATATTTTAGTACATGGCCCCTCACAGTTAGACACCATGGCTAAAATATTAGAGGGTTGGAAAAAATAATGAATCCCCTCATTAGTCAATTAATTAAATTTTCTAGCCAAATTAAATTAAAAATCCTAAGCCAAAAATTTAATTAATTTTATGTCCTAGGTCAAATTAAATTCTTCAAAGGCAAAATTCGTGGATCCCTAAAGAATAAATTTTTAAAGGTCCCAGTGCAAGGGAATATTGAGAATTTTAAGAAATTTTGAACCCATTGGGCCTTGATGGTTAAGTCAAAGTCAAATTTTTAAGGTTATTAACTCAAAAATATTATTTTTGAGTTAATTAAAAGGGAATTAAATGATAAATTCGAATTTCCTCAAAAATTTATAATTCTGACAGACGAGATTAAAAGATGATTAAATATTTTTAAACGTTCGAGATTACTTTGACAGGGATCAACCGGACTAGCGCTTGGAGATTTTATCTTATAAATTAGAGGTCTTTGTCTGTCATTTCATCCGATCTCTTGATCATGTACTTACTCTTGAAGCTCTCCTGTAATATATTCTGGAATAATACAAATGAAGGTTTTGGGGTTTTATTTTGATGGTGGTGTTCATCTTCAACAGTTTATGGTAAACTTGTTCTTTATACTCCACTGGTGATTATTTCAATGAATTGTTGATTAATGGCTCTTGTATAGTAATCTATTGCACAGGTATCTTGCTTAGGTTACTAGATTTAGGGTGAGAATATCAATTGGATTGAGTTAGCAGTTATCTTTGACTCTTTAAAATTTTATTATTTATCTTATTTCTCTATTGATTTAACAGTTTAAGTGCGCAGAAATCTCTCGGATTTAGATTTGGGCGTTTAGGGAAGTCCTTGGCTAGACCAGCTGACTCCCAAGGAAATAAGATCTGAAGAGCCCTCTGGATCTAATAACTCGGGCTTATCTTAAGTTCTATTTTTGAAGGGTTTTTCTAGGGCTTGTACCTAAATTAAAATTTTATCTTATTGTTTTATTGATTTTAAAGTTAGATCTGGCTAGTAAGAGTCTTAGATCTCAAGATCGGGGGGCGAAGTCAAACTTATGCTCCTCAGATCTGGCAGATCTACAACCCATGTGCATATATCTGTAAATATATTGTTTATATAGATCTATATTTTTTAGTGATTTAGAACAAAAATAAAAAAATAAATAAAAATAAAAAAATTAGTTATTCTGATTTCTAACTTAGGATCGGGGTTTAATTTTCGATTTTTGTATGTGTTGGGTTTCTGGTTTTGTGCAGGTTATACTGGGAGATTTTCAGAGAAAAATTAATTAATTAATTAATTAAAAATAAATAAAAAATTTAAATTTAAATTTAAAAATAAATAAATAAATCTAAATCTAAATCTAAATAAATAAAATAAAATAAAATAAAAAATAAAAAATAAAAAAATTTCAGATATGAGCTAGATCTAGGCCCTGGAGGGTAAGATCTAGTCTCAGGATCTTTTTTGGTTGCATATCTAGACAACATTGTGCCTTAAGCTTTAAAAAATTGTAGGTGCATTCATTTTTAATCAAAATTAAAAAAAAAAAACTCTCTGAGTTTGCTGGATAAAAGGAAAAAATCAAAATTTGGTTTGTGCAATGTGTCTACAAAATTTCGTTGTTGCTGCCACATTCCCTCTGTGTGCTCCATTTCCTGTTCACTGCTCCCATCCTGCGTGATCCTTCACGCTGCCACGCCTCCATCCCTATTGTTTGCATCCTTCACACAGCCCCCTTATCCTTCTCCTTGCACGTTCATCTTTTTGTGGGTTGCCCTCATCTCTGCGTTGTTTCCATTCCCTTCTACTTCTTCACGTCCCTGTGTGTTTCCTGCGCTGCTCCATCTGATGTCTTCGCAATCCCCATCTATTTGCACGTCCTTTCCTCTCCCTCACTGCAACATCCCCATTAACGACTTCCTTCACCCTCCTCGCTGCTCGACGACTCACTCTGCAGCTCCTTCATTCTCAAATCCATAGCCATCACAACTCCTTTCCTCACGCACTCCTTCAACGGATCCTGGCTCCCTCCTCACACTATCAGTTCCATCGTTCTCGTCCATCGTCGTTGCCCCTCATCCATTCGCTTAAGCTGCATGCATTCCTCCTGTCTGACCGCATCCCTTCAATGCCCTTCACGTTGTTCATTGTCTTCTTATCCGTTCACGTCGTCAGATGCTTTTACTTTGATTTTTTTTTTTTAATTTAGGCATAACTCACATTCGATTTTATTATTTTTGTAATTTTACATTTAAGAATTTAAAATTTTTAAAACCTTCAGACTTTAATTTAATTTTATGACCTTGGATCTCAATTTTTTTTACTTAGTTTAACTTTTGACCTTTAAAAAAAAAAAAAAAATCCTACAATTAACATAAGATTTTTTTTTGTATAATAGTTTTAGATTTGTAACTTCATTTCATTATTTTTTTTTTTTAAATATTCAAAAAACTCAAATCCTAACTTTAAAAATTTTTAAAAATCAAAGATTTGTCTATAGTTTGTTTTTTTAATTCTTTTTGTAAAAATAAATAAAAAATAAAAAAATGGGACATTGAGGTTTTCATCTATTTTTCTTGTGAAGACATTCAATTGCAGAGAAATTTCTATAGTTAATAGATATTTAGTTTTTTAAAATCCTAAGTTTGACTATAGAGAAAATTTTAAATTTTATTTGATCTGCATTGTCTTAGTGATCTGAAATGACTGTATTAGTTTGTTGTGCTAAGTGTCTTTTTAGTTATAAAACATGTACATTTTTTGTCTCCATTTGTTTGCTTAAGGAATGAGGAATTTAACCATGAAACATAGATGAAATTGTGAATTTTAAGTATGTAAATAAGCATAAATAACATTGAACAACAGTGTATAACAGAGAAATAAAACCACACACAAGATTTACACAGCAGACATGATGAAACAATTCACCCCTCCTAGGCTACATCTGTTGGTCCAGCTTCCAATGGCATGTCCATCTTTCATTATACTCAAAAATTTTGCAAATACATGTGTTTACAAGCCTCCAATGGTTGTTTTCTCTGCACCAATGGCTCCATAATGCTCAAATTAGTTTAGGTAGACTCTTGTTTCACCCAAATTGGTCGAAAATTGACTTGCTTAGGATTTTTCCCAATGTCCCCTACAAAACCTCCACTAAAATTGGAGGACTGTAGTTAAATTTGGCATAAACCTCCGAATTTGGAGGCGTGTTAACAATCTCGCCGAAAAACAAGTCATAGCATTAACTGTAATGGTTAAGGGTGAGGGTGGCCACATGCCGACCCCCCCCAAACCTTGCGGTTAGAACCTCCACATTAAACTCTTGGCGCGAAACTTGGTGTAGTGGTGGAGTTCCACTAACCGTCGGCTCTCCCGTCGGAAACTACACTTGTGACAAGGTTTAAGTTTTAAAGCTGTCGGAGTTAACAGGTTCTGGAACCATCATCTAACAAAAGATGCAACGGTTAGTTGTTGTGGCATGTGAACGTTACAAATGGGGCTGCCGGCGGGTTGGGACCACCGACAGTCCTCCCCCCAACGTGCAATGTTTGAAACGATAAATATGTATGGCGTGCTAATGGGGTAAGACTCATGTGATAGCGGAGATGGTGGAAGACCTTGCGGGTGCGCTAGAGGTCACGAGGTCGAACCCCACCAGACCCTAACAAAATTTTACAACAGCATACAGGGGACACGTGGTAGCCTCAGGGTTGGCCACGTGTCACCCAACCATTGGCTTATCAAATCAAACGTACAACACATCAACGACCCAGAAGTCGCCACGTGGAAAGATGTCATAGGCTTGGAGAATGGAATATTCCCGTAATATTCCCCTTTTTGCTGACTATACACCTGCATTCTGACTGGGCATCCCAGTCAAACTTGTCGCAATTTTCGTTGTTTGGGAAATCGATCAGAACGTGATATCTCCCTCATACGACATTGGTTTTTCGAACCATCCGTGGTGTCGGAATCAGAACAACGAGATCTACCTGGTCGCTCAGGTTCGGTATAGTTTCGAGCACTTTCAATTTTGAGCAAAATTTATGAACTCCTTATCACACCTCCCCATTGGGAAGTTTTTGGGACCCCAAAATACTTTGATTACCTGTTCAGTAGATGAGGGTACAACTCCCTCACCTTTCCAACTTCCATCCACTTTTCTTTGCTTGGCTTACCGCCTTTGAGCCCAATTCGAAGTTAGTCAACACTTCCCCTCTTAGATGCTCTTGTCCTCCTGTCAAGAATGGAATCCACCTTGAGCTCATCCCGAAATTCTAGCAAGAAATATTTAATAGAAGGCAGTTGAACATCAATTCCTTGATCATCGATCAAAGGTGGCTCATACAAACGTAAGTTTTCATCATTAAAAACTGAATACATTTGCATATATGAAGGCAACTCAAGTTGAAATGCATTGTTACCAATTGGCTTTATGATCTTGAATGGACCAAAGAAAATAGGCTTGAGCTTTTTACCTTCTCCTTGCATCCTTTCTTTGTTTATGTGCAACCATACCTCATCTCCTTCTTGAAACTTGTGATCAACTCTATGTTTTTCATGCCTCTCCTTGTATTTGCTTTGACTCTTCTCAAGTTGTTCTTGAACTTGTTGATGAATAATCTGAATTTGCTTAATGAACTTTCGAGCCTTGTCAATATCACTATGCCCATTAATTGCAACATCCTTCTCAAAGATGAATTCTAATGGCGATTTCAGCAAAAACCCAAAGCATGCTTAAAAAATTGAAGTATTTGTAGAAGAGTGCTTTGCCTGGTTGTAAGCATGTTGAATGTAATGCAGTTGTTCATCCCACAACTTGGGATGTTTGCTGCAATACCCTCTCAATAGATGCACAACGATTATGTTCACCACCTTGGCTTGGCCATCAGTTTGTGGATGAAAAGCAATACTCTTTTTCAACTTTGTGTCCATCATCCTCCAAATATTGGACCAAAAATTCCCAATGAACCTGGAATCCTTGTCACTAACAATAGAAGTTAGCAATCCATAATGAACCCATACATGTTGAAAATAAAGTTCAGCAGTTTGTTCAGCAGTATTGGTTTTCTTACATGGCATAAGTATACACATTTTATTGAATCTATCCACAACTACATAAAGTAATCATGATGTTTTCTTGACTTAGGTATACCTCCAACAAATTCCATGGAGACACTCTCCCATGGCCTTGATGGTACCGGTAGTGGCGTGTACAAACCAAGCTTCCTATTGCTAGACTTTCTTGTTGCACACATAGAACAACCTCTTATAAAAAGTGACACGCTATCTATCATGCGAGGCTAATAGCAATACCTTTGTAGATTCGCCACTGTTTTGCTTACCCCAAAGTGTCCAACAATAAGAGACGAATGAGCCTCTCTTATGACACTAATCCTCTCTCCTTGTGGTATACACAGTTTTCCCAAATGAAACAGCAAATTGTTATGCATGTGATAATCATTTTCCTCAACTTGATTCCCTTCACTCAAACTAGCATACACATCTTGAAAATAAACATCATGTGCATATTGTTCTATGTAACTCTCATGTACAATAGAATCATTTTTAAGTAAAGTAGAAGCACTTATGATTGGCCTTGAAAGCATATTAGCAACTTTATTGAAAATATCTTTCTTGTACCTTATAACCAAGTGAAACTGTTGAAGGAAACCCATCCACCTGAAATGTCGTGATTGCTGCAATTTTGTTTGTGATTGCAAGTACTGTAATGGTTGATGATCGGTGTGTATAATCATCTCTTTACCCATCAAATAGCGTTTTCACTTCTTGACGCTTTGTACCAATGCATAAATCTCTTTGTCTTATGTAGGATAATTAGTTACAGCACCATTGAATGTTTCAGAATGAAAAGCGATAGGCTTACCATGCTGCAAAAGTATTGCGCCCATGGCATAATCACTAACATCAGTTTGTATTTCGAATGGCTGTTTCAAATTCGGTAATTCAAGGACTGGAGCTGAACTGATCTTGTCTTTTAAAGCTTCAAAAGTTTGATGTTGTTTGCCTCCCCATTGGAATCCTGTATTCACACTTGTCACTGCATGCATAGGAGCTGCTATGGCAGAAAAGTTAGCAATAAACTTTCTCCAATATTGAGCTGCGCCTAAGAAACTTCTTACCTTGGTTACTGTTTTGGGAGTGGGCCAATTCACAATGGCTTCCACTTTAGAAGGATCAATTCTCAACTCGCCTCCTCCTACAGTGTGTCCCAAATAAACCAAAGAAGTCTTTCCGAACTCACACTTTGACATCTTAAGAAATAATTTCTCTTTTTTCAAAACATCAAGCACTCTATTCACATGCAAGACATGTTGTTATCTTGTTTTGCTGAAAATTAGTATATCATCTAAATACACAATCACAATTTCATCATGAAATGGACGCAAAACATTATCCATAACACGCATGAAATTTGTTGGTGCATTACACAAACCAAATGGCATAAACAACCACTCAAAGGGTCCTTGTTTGGTTTTGAATGCAGTGTTCCATATATCACTTTCTGCAATTCTTACTTGATGATATCCACTTCGTAAATCTAACTTAGTGAAAAACTTTGCTTCTTTCAGCTGATCAAGCAAATCATCTATCCTTGGGAGTGGGTATCGATTCTTTACCATTATCTTGTTTAAAGCTGTGAAGTCTATACACATGCGCCAAGTCCCATCTTTCTTCGGAATCAAGACTATGGCTGAACCGCATGGCGAGGTTCTTGGCCTTATGAGTCCCTTGCCTAAAATTTCCTTGATTTGCCTCTTAATTTCAGCATTATCCATTATCAACATGCGATACATGTAGATGTTTGGAAGAAGACAATCTTGTTACAACTGAATCTCATGTTGAATCTCCCTTTTTGGAGGCAATCCTGTTGGCTCCTGAAACATCTCATGATGTGCATCAACTACATCATATAAATATGATTTCAAATTAGGATCACAATTATCAAATGATTCATGATTAACATCAGCTTTAGGCTTAATCATTAGAAGAACAAAATTCTTACTTGAATTCACCAGCCTCTTTACCTGTCCAGCATTTACCATAGCAATGTTTGTCTTCTTGCGATGTGCTCTAACATTGTACTCCTTGACATATTTGAATAAATGGTATTTTTTCTCATGGTGATGGAAGATCGCTTTCTTGTCATACAAGTAAGGACTGCCCAACACAATACCTGTAATATCAAGCGGAACCACATCTAATTCAACTGTGTCAACAAAATGTGCAGTTATTGCAAACTGCAATATGCACTTCTTTGAAACCTGTAAATTTTCATCCTTACAAATCCAACCAAGTGGATATGGTTTTGGATGTGGAATGGTCTCAAGATTAAGTTTCTTGACCAAGTCTTCATAGATTAAGTTTGTTTGTGACCCACTGTCAAACAGTGTGTCAATCTTGGTATGTTTGGATATGACCCTCACATGAAACAGTTCAATTCTCTCTTCTTCATTTGGAGCTTGTATGTGATAGTTTGATGTACTAATACTGGGTTTAGTTTCAATTTCTTTCCCCTTCATGTTCGTCAATCCCATGGTTGTAATTTTAGATTCATCACCTGAATCCTCTCCTAAATCATGTTGAGTTGTAGCTACAGTTTTATGTTTCCCTTTATTGTTCTGATGTTGGGCCTCTTTTTAAGATGTAATTTCCAACAATGATTCTCATCATGGCCTTCTCTTGAACAATGTTTACAGACCACTTTTTCTCCCTCTTTCTTAACAAATGCATTCTTTTTGCCCTTAGCTTTTGATATCTTCTCTTTGTTTTTCCTTTTAAAAGGTTTCTTCCTACCTTCATTAGTAATGTTTTTCCTTCTAGCTTCTAGATGTGTGGCCTGAACACAAACTTCATCTAAACTTGTAGGGTTAAACATGAGGATAGTATGTTTTAGGTAGCTATGTAAGCCTCATATGTACTTGAGCAAAGTATCTTGGCTCTGCAAATCTACCCCTAATAAGAGAGCTCTTCTCCTAAATTCTTGGGTGTATTCTTGCACATTATATCCTTTCAATTGTCTAAAATTTTGCTAGTTCATTATGGATTTCTGCATAAGAGCTAATGGATAAAACTGTTGTTTTATTGCAGTAATGAAATCAGTCCATGATAGGATAATCTTACCATGCTTCTTGATCTCCTCATTTGTCTTGGCTTCCCACCAAACAAGTGTTGCACCTTTCATTCTCAATGAAGCTAATTGGATTTTGGTATAATCATCATGAAGGTTCTGAATTCTCAAATAGACCTCCAATTGCCTAATCCAATTATCAAGCTTTTCTGCATTGACTTCACCATTAAACATTGGCAATTCAAACTTAACATCAAGTTTTAGAAAAGGACTTTTATCAGTTTTTTTACTTGTGTGGCTGATGCTCTGAAGAAGAAGTAGAGGATGATGATGATGAGGGTGAGGATGGTGACTTTCCATTGCCTCCATTTCCTCCATTGCCCTTCTTTGATTTATCTTCATCATTTTTACCTCCTGATGATCCTTGTCCTTCCTTGTGAAGTTTGGATCCTTCTCCTTCTAGTCTCTCATTCCTTTCTTGATAAAGGATTCTCACCATCTCAGTCATGTCAAGGAATGCTTTCCTGAACACCCTTTCTTATTCTTTAGGATCCACCTCTTCATGGATTTCTTCTTCCTATGGAGGCATGCTTAATGCTACTTTCGCTTCTTTTGGAGGTGAACTAGGTGGTGGAGAATGTGGAAATCTTGCCCTCCTTTGTTGTGGCTCACTTTGAGACACTCTTGCTTCCACCAATTTGCCTTCTCCTCTCTTAAGCTTGAGCCTAGTAAGCATGTGAACACTTGCAAACAATTAAACAAATCCTTGCACACAACAACACCAGAGAATAAACTCTAGCTGTGATATCAATCTGATATGAAATGACTGTATTAGTTTGTTGTGCTAAGTGTCCTTTCAGTTATAAAACATGTACATTTTTGTCTCCATATGTTTGCTTAAGGAATGAGGAATTTAACCATGAAGCATAGATGAAATTATGAATTTTAAGCAGGTAAATAAGCCTAAATAACATTGAACAGCAATGTATAACAAAGAAATAAAACCACACATAATATTTACACAACAAGCATGATGAAGCAGTTCACCTCTCCTGGGCTACATCTACTGGTCTAGCTCTTAATGGCATGTTCATCTTTCATTATGCTCAAAATTTTTGCAAATACATGTGTTTACAAGCCTCCAATGGTTGTTTTCCCTACACCAATGGCTCCATAATTCTCAAATTAGTTTAGGTAGACTCTTGTTTCACCCAAATTGGTCGAAAATTGACCTGGCTAACATTTTTCCCAATGTCCCCTACAAAACCTCCACTAAAATTGGAGGACTGCAGTTTAAATGCAGTTAAATTCGGCATAAACCTCCAAATTTGGAGGCGCGCTAACAATCCCTCCGGAAAACAAGTCGTAACATTAACTGTAATGGTTAAGTGCGGGGGTGGCCACATTCCGACCCCCCCAAACCTTGTGGTTAGAACCTCCGCACTAAACTCTTGGCGCAGAACTTAGTGTAGTGGTGGAGTTCCACTAACCGTTGGCACTCCCGTCAGAAACTACACATGTGAAAATGTTTAAGTTTTAAATCCGCCGGAGTTAATGGGTTCTGGAACCGTCAGCTAACAAAAGATGCGACGGTTAGTTGTTGTGGCATGTGAACGTTACAAACGGGGCCGTCGGCAGTCCCCCCCCCAACGTGCAATGTTTGAAACAATAAATACGTATGGCGCGCCAATGGGGTAAGACTCATGTGATAGAGGAGATGGTGGAAGACCTTGCAGGCACGTTGGAGGTCACGGGGTCGAACCCGCCCCCCCCCCCCCCCCTTGGACCCCAACAAAATTTTACAACAGCATACAAGCCCAACCATTGGCTTATCAAATCAAACGTACAACACATCAACGAACCAGAAGGCACCACGTGGCAAGATGTTATAGGCTTGGAGAATGGAATATTCCTAGAATATTCCCCTTTTTGTTGACTGTACACCTGCATGCTGACTGGGCATCCCAGTCAAACCTGTCACAGTTTTAATTGTTTGGGAAATCGATCAGAACACGATATCTCCCTCATACGGCATCGGTTTTTCGAACCGTTCATGGCGTCGAAATCAGAACGACGAGATCTACCCGGTCGCTCAGGTTCGGTACAGTTTCGAACACTTTCAATTTTGAGCAATATTCATGAACTCCTGATCACTTAGAATATCATTTAATTTGCAAATTATTGGAGGAAGTGTTTACTTAGCATCGAGATCGTATGGTTTTCCTTGATAATTAATTATTAAGATTTAAATGCTAGTTGTTTTCTTATGCTTCAGCGGGGTTTGATGATCATCAGCATCTAAGTTTTGGAATGTTATCTATCAATTGAAATTGTTTAATGTTTAATTAGCTCTTTTTTCATTTACTTGAATTTGGACATCTCTTGAATATTAATGTTGGAAAATTCTTTCAAGTAAGTGTGATTGATATCTTATTATTGTGGATCTGCAGCGAATGGTATATTTTTCAATTGAATAATCTTTTGGCATCTTCATAGTTGGCACTCTTGATTAAGTACTTAGTGGTTAGATCAGATTATTTATAACCTAAGTGATTTAGGCTTTTAGCATCACCTTTCATCTTCGAAGCTTGTTTCATCTCGCCCCTTCAAATCATTTTCCTTGCATTCCAAGTTAACATCGCATAGCAGCAATTTCTCATCAAGTACTTGGTTGTAATTTCCTTAGTAGAACAGTTGACTCCATAAGGCACTGGTATCAATCTTTCAAATTCAATCGAATCCTTTAATATTGCTAGATCTTTCGCAAGTATTTGGTCGTTTAACGGTGTCTCCCGAACTGGTTGGTTCCCAACCAGTTCTCCTTCAGTCAATTTCCATAGGGTCTACCCCCCTTAGTCTTCTATAAGGATACAACTTAAATAGAGATATTGGGGATCATGGTGACAACTTCCGATCTAAGTCGTTGTCGTGGTGCCTAGACACTCTGTACGACAACATTTTTTGGCACTGTTGCTAGAGATAGAGTTTTTATATCCTTGGTCTTAACGACATTTTCTAATCTTTTTTCGCCATTCATTAGTCTGTCATGCGGCATAAAATTTTCTAGCGTCATTTCATCTCTTCATCGTCTCATCATCGTATCATTCGTCATATCACTAATCCTTTCATCATTTGAACCTTTAGCACCTGGACATTTTTGTTGGCTTCTTGATCGGGTGGAAACTCCACTTATTCATCTATTTTAACCCCAGACAAGAATCCCTCCCTGATATCCATCTGCTTCTCTCGATTGATTTTTCAGTTTTTTAGTCATATTCATGTTCAAGTGGCAACTCCAATTCTCTCATTTCTTACAATAATTTCTACTAAGTAGCTCGCTTGTTGTGGATCTCTTTACTTTTCTTGAACAAGGATCCCTTTCTCTAACATCCTTTCGGTTTTTCCATTTAAGTAAGTCATCATGGCTGATCCTTTTCATGACATGTCAAAAGAGGCCATTCGAAAAATGCATGTGTTCTTGGGTGGTGATTCAGCCACTGCTTGAAATCATCCCTTAATGGTTACTAATATAATAAACAGATATTGTCTTCCTTACAATATAATCGTGAAGATATCAAGATATGTCTCTTTGCATGTTCCTTAGATGGTGATGCTATGAATTGGTTGAGTAATTGGCCTGAGGACTATATTGATTCTTTGCAAAGTATCGTCAATGCTTTGGATAACCTTATAGCTTCTCAGCCCTGTCTTACTGTTGGGCACGAGTAGCTTTCCCTTGATCCTCTGCTAGTTGATAAAGTGATTCATCATAATTCATCTTTGTTTAATCGCACTCTCTCTGATCGTGAAGCCCACAAGTCCATTCCCGACCAGCCGTTGGTTGAGAAAACGGTCGACCTGATTCCAACTTCTGTTGATCAGTATTTTCCCGTGGAGAGTGAACCTCATACCACTCAGGTTTTTTTTTGTTTCTTCAGATTCCCAGGAGGGAAATCCTCTCGTTCCCATGGTACAAGAGGACGATCCTCCCCTTCCCGTAACACTAGGGGGCAGTTCTCTCGTTCCATCAACACCCTGTCCAAGTGGTCTAGTCGCTTATTTTGATTGGAGTTGACTGGCAAGATATTATCTTCCTTCTTACGTGCCCTTTGTGATCACAGTACATTATTATAATTTGGTTGTACCTAGCACCATAATAGATGAAGGCACATATGTTAGTATTTTGTCTTCAACTACTTGGAAATATTTTGGCTCTCCGCAGCTTGTTCCTATTACCCAGAATCTATTAGATTTTAACAGAGGAACCAGTCAACCATTAGGGATACTTCCCAAGTTTCCAATTACTTTGGGAGGAAAGACTCTCTATATAGATGTGATGGTTGTCCAAGGCCCTTTAGACTTTAACTTACTCCTTGGGCGTGGCTATACTTATGTCATGGAAGCTCTTGTCTCTTCTTTCTTTCGTGTGATATGTTTCCCACATGAAGGAATAATTATGACCATTGATCAACTCTCACTCATTATTCCTAATTTGGCTCCCAATCAACCATCATCCCTAAATAGTTCTTACATGCAAGTGGGATATTCCCCGACACAGGTTAATTATGTGGCAATATGTTCCATGCCCACGTCTACTGATGATCTACTCAGTGATATAGTGCACCATGTACTTGGGGCATTGGACCCTGATTTCTAGAGTGTTGTTCTCCCTTCTGATGAGAACCTCTTGGCAACCATGACCTTTTATGGGCCATGATTAGGTGTCAGAGAAAAGTTCATTTTCTTTTGTCAAGCTCCTTAAAAAATGAAGCAAGGTCTTCAAAGAAAAGTTCCTTTTCTTGTGTCAAGCTCCTTTAAAAATGAAACAAGGTCTTCGGAGCAGAGTTTATTTTCTTGTGTCAAGCTCCTTAAAATATGAAACAAGATCTTTGGATCAAAGTTCCTTTTCTTGTGTCAAGCTCCTTAAAAAATGAAGCAAGGCCTTCGAAGCTAAGTTCTTTTCTTGTTTCAAGCTTGTGTAAAAAATGAAACCATCCTCATTCTACCTCTCATGATTTTCCTTTTATCTGCCTCTTCTGCTAGATGAACCTTGGTTTTCTCATTCCACCGTCGCAATCTACTTAACTAATCATACACTTTCACTTGGTTTTTACCTTTTACTAAGGAACTGCTGTAGTGAGTGGTCTTGTTAGCCAGCCTCTTGACCTTTACTTGTTTTGAGCAGTTCCATCATTGCCAGAACCAGTTTTTATCCCTTTATACCATTCGTCCCTCCAGGAGGAGTCATCTTTCAGCTCTTTTATGACTCTCGAAAAATGAAAATATTGTCGAGTACTTGTCGTTTCGAACTCGTTAAATTAAAGGAGTTGACGTGGTCTCAGTATACGTTTACCCCTTTTTCGAGCTGAGATTTACTATTAATGAAAAATGAATACCTTGATCGAACATGGTCAAGAGGTTCTCTCAGATATTGCTTTCTACCTTTTCGGATTCAAGGGAAAATTTATGAAAAGGGACTTAATGGAGTTTTATTTTTTGTCTCTTATTCAAACTTTCTAAACATGAAAAAGACATCAAGTTACTCTTCCATCGGAGTCGTAAACTTTAAACGGTGAAAGACTTGTCACCATGAAAAGATCGAGTTACTCCTTCATAGGGCTCGTTAAACTTACTAGGATGGATTCATTTGAAGAATGAAATTATACGCTAAGAATATGTTATCCTCTTCATGCTTGCTATAAAAAATAAAGAGGTACTCTTTAGTAATAACAAGGGGAAATTGAAAGCGGAACTTCCTATGCGTTTTTTAGGAAGCATGTCGCTCTTGAATATGACACTCATCTGCAGTTCGTGTCGAGTTGGGGAGATCCTTCATTCGTCACTTACCTTCCTGGGTTTGGGAAATCCATTTCCTCTTATCTAATCACCATTTTTATCATCATGACTTTGATCCTATTTTGAGTCAAATGTTGCCACGCTCTGGAATCAAATGAAGACTATCACATGGGCATTTCTAGCCTAAAGCTAAGTCCCTTTTTTTTAATAAGGAGAATTACCACCCTCCCAAAATATCACAACCTTTTTGTAGGATTAATATCTACTCATACAACTATACATCCAATCACAAATTATTAAATCCAACAATCTCTTCCACTCCACATAAAAACAATCATCTTAGGTTTCTAAATCATGCAACAATTACAATTCATGAAAATGTGATAACTGTCGTTCATTTTGTCCCTCAAAAGATATCATAAGCACATATTTTGTAAAACAAGAAATAAAATCAACTTTTCATTAATCACAAACCTTTTCCTTTTAAGTTCAAATAAAACAAAGTTCTCACCACGGAAAATGTTTATCTTCTAAACATGTTATTTTGTTAACAATTTACATGTTAATCAAATTTCAAGAAAGCAATTCATCAAGTTCATAAACAATATGAATTTTGACTTGATTGCCTAACTAACAGTAGTTTAGATAGTTTATGAGTTCATTCCTCATAATTCCTCTAATTAATTTAGTTAAGTACAATTCAACTAGTATGTAATTGATAAAATTATTAAGGAGACTATTATGGATTTCCTAGACACAACAATATGAAATCGTATTTAAATATGCTAGACCTAATTTGTCTTAGGCCAAGAGAAAATATTTTTCATAAACGTCTCACAATAATAATTTTATACATTTCAAGAATTTGAAAAACCATTTAATTCTACCTAAATCTGACACATACAAAATAATTACAATAATAGAGGATAGATACATAGTTCACACTTGACTCCATATTTCAAAATCAATTATTCCAAACATTCTAAACCACCTATTGGTGTTCACTATACCAATCTTAGTATCTTCATTTGTAATAATAAAAAAATAATGGATTTGAATCTCAAATAAATTCATGTTACAAATCTCTATCCATTTAACTTTAATTGCACACAATCAATCCTCCTTAATCATGTCTATGATATTCCATCAAAATAATTTTTTCATTCTAACCAGAAGAATTACTTAGCTCATAGATATATGTTAGTATGGATTCCACGCCCATACCTTACCTCATTACTTAGCTCATAGATAAATGTTAGTATGGATTCCACACCCATGCTTTAGCTCTTAGATATATGCTAGTAAGAATTCCACACCCATACATAACTTATGAAAACATAACCTTAAAGTGTTCCTTAAAATGGCTTCCACGTTCTTGCACAAGTCATTTAAGCCTCTTGTTTATTAGGAAGGTCATACCACAACCTAGTATTGGAGTAATTTCAAGTTATTTGATGCATAATGTCAACCCAAACTACACAAAATCATGTCAAATAAACCATAGGAATTCCATTCTTACTCGTTAAGAATGTATTCCCAAATCATATTTTAACACATCAAATTAATGCACATACATTACTCATTAATCTACATTCACAGTTAAAAGTGACGTCCTTCAAGGTAACTTTTGTTCAGTTTCCAATAGTAAAAAGAGTCAAAGTTAACATGATGAATTCAATCATCGCGTTAATTGAATATCAACCTTACACTTGTTACACATTCCCAAATCATACACACCAAATTCATCAAACTATGCTCCAAATTAAGCCAATATTTTTCTTGGTAGATACAATTTTAGCAAGTAACAATGGCTACTAAGCCCGTATCACATTGATAATGATGCATTAAACATATATGCAACTATGCATTCACTCCACAATTCTCACTCACCCATTGACAATCACGTCATTCATATACTTGGGTTTAACACCAACATCTCAAGCACATCCTTTCCTAGCATGTCTTCAAGTCCTTTATCATATTTCTAATCATTTGTCTTAACAAAAATACAAAGGAATGTAAGAAAACATTATTTTTCTTTCATGAGTTTCTAAATGACATAATAATAATAATATTCCCTATGCAACCAATATGTTTCCAAGTCGACATACACAATAATTCAACATGCATGCAAAATCAACATTCATACATCATCAACCTACAGGAAAGCATGTTGGCCCATTAGGCCCTAGTGTTGTAACATGGCTCTGATATGGTATGTAAGGTCCCACCTTACCAACCATCAATAATATAGAGAAGTAGAGGTCACACTAATCACTAATACTCAATTTTATTTATTTTTGTAACATTTCTAACTTATTTATCATGTAATCATGTCCCTTCATCTATTTCAATATAATAATATCACATAAAAAGTCAGGAATAATTTTTCGTTAAAACCAATTCCAAAACACATTTCCTCTCAAATTTAAAATATGATAGCATGTGCTCTTTTCATACTTATACAGGAGCTCTAAGTAAGACTGGAAATCAATTCCACCATAATTCTATGTGCGAACATTAAGCTAGATCAACCTATTTGATCTCCTAGATTATGCTAAATAAGCTCCACTTATTGACTATTGATATCATAACCACAAAAGTAATCATGTTTCTATTACAAAAATCACATATAAGTGTATGAGTATTAACCTACCTATAGCAAGGTAACTGAGGGAAGAATATGTCTCTCTTCATCAGTAACCATGATATGTTTATTAAATGGAATCACAAAATATATTGACCCAAAAACATTTCCAAATTCATCAATTAAAATTTTCTCAATCCCAGTTATTAAGGCAATAATTCAATCATGAGAATTGCGTAATAAATGTTATAACAAAAGCAACTATTGTTGCCAATTCAAGAGCATATTATTCTTCAAAAAATGCCAAGTAAAACAATGGACCTGCATAAATTGAGCACAAATAGGTGTTTTCTACAGTTATTTAAGCATAAGATTACACCCATGAATAGATGTAACTTGGCCAAACGTATTATGCTCACTTGAACAAGGAATTAAATCCTACATAATTGATCACTGTAAAATTGTTTCCAACAACCACCGCTTTTTTTCATGATAGTTTTAGATGATAAAAGCATCAATTGTCCTACTAAAATTATGTTTATTTACACTTCAACAACAGTATTAAATTCATTTTCACATTCGTACAAAAATTTGCAGGCGTAGGAAGCTATATCTATTGAAATTCTAGTGCATAAAAGCTACAATCATTAAGACATTTAATTTAATTATTTATGTGCATAAAAGATACACCCATTGAGGCCTTTTGACAAAGACTTTGTAAACATGCATTTTACAACCATTGAAACCTTTTGACAAACACTTTGCAACCATGAAATCTACAATCATTGAGGCATTATGAGAAATAATTTGCAAGCATGCAATGTACAACCATTGAGACATTTTTAACAAATAGTTTGCAAGCATGCAATGTACATCCATTGAGGCATTTTGTCAAACATTTGACATCCATAATCCCTTAAGGAACTTTCACAACAATTAGCTAACATGAATCTAAGATTGGATAACCTCATTTTTCATTGTTTCACAGTAATGCCAATAATTCTTGAATTGAACTTAACACACAAGTAAAACTATCAACCATTTTCATTGATGCATCTCTATCAAAAAGTTAGGAACATGAATGATTATAGACATTTGGGAAATTTGAAAATAACTTGCAGCCATTGGAGAACTTTGACAAATAGTTAGCGGTCATAAGTAAGTTGCCATAAATCTATTTAAACTATAAGGTATCAACCCTTGAGACTTTAAAACAACAATTTCAAAGTGCATGAACTAGGTTAGTGTCATCAATATAGATCACTAGGTAAATCCAATATGAATAAAAAAAATTCAGCAAAACCGAACAATAGACAATCCATACAAGTAGCAACAAATCTACAAAATCGACCAAATTTGAGAATCATAGTCTAAAATCCTATTTTTTAGAATCAAAGTGGGGGTTACATGGTATTTAGGTATGGATACCCCCTGATGTTGAGTTGAATCACAACAAAATTTCCAAGGGATGTGATTCTTTAAAACAATAACAAAAAAAAAATCCTACTATCTCATTTATCACTTTTGTCAAACACTAAGTGTGAAAACTTAATCTACTACTGTACATGGGGGAAAAAACCCAAATTTATGCTAATATGATATTTTCATCAAACACATGGCAACCTGTAATGGAAAAAAAATCATTATAATCTGAACTTAAAAACTTTGGAAACTGATTCTTGTTTAAATCCCCCTGCATGTACATTCTCATACATAGTTTCCATGAAACGACGAACTCATTGTTGGTTATCTTAGAAATAACTTTCTAAATATTCATAATTTTGTAATAATTTAAAGTAGTCATTTCCAACAAATTTAATTTTTCCCCAACACTTTAAAACGTAATAAGAAACAAAATTTCAAGAATGTTGATATATATACTTGAAAATATATATATATATATATATATATCTCCAAAAAAATGAGAGTATGCTCGAACTCCAATGCCTTAGATGAGAGTATGCTTGAGCTCCAATGCCATTACCAACTCATTATGAACCATCCAGTTTTCCACCCAACCATATCCAGGGAGAACTTCTCCCCCTTGAACCCCCTAGTTGTAAGATCTCACAAGCAGTACCAAAATATTGGAGTAGAGAGATATACAAGGCAAGCTAAGGAAGATAAGTTTCACTTCCTCCCAATACCATTCATGCTCAGCTCCACCAAGTGGAGCTACTTCATAATTTAGTTTAGGAATTTCAAATTCATTTCGAAATCAATTGGCTACTCTCCAAATGTCTCCCTCATAATTTTTTTTTTTTAAATCTCTCAAACTCTTGGTATCAAAATGCACCTCCCCTAAGTGATAATACATGAGACACATATATAGGAGGAGCAATGAATTCTTGTCATAAAGAAGAGTAATATTTGTGCCTTGTATTCCATTTAGAGGTGTGTAACTCATGCCATTAAGGATAGGTATGCATGCCTTTGTTAAGGAGAGTGTAACATATACATTAAAGAGAGCGTAAGAGGAATCTCTTATGACATGTCTTTAATGAGTGTAAGAGAAATATGTCATTCTTTGGTGAGTGCATAAAAGAGAGTGTAATATATTATTAAAAGAGAGAGAGAGAGAGAGTTACATAGAGCCATGAGAGTCATGAAGGGGAGAGGTGTGAAGTGATTGAGGAGATGAAGGTGACTTGTAATTCTGTTTTAATAATAATATCGTAGTCGAGATTGAACCATTAGGATTGATTAATGATAAGTTAAGTGATTTTCCTTCAATTATACTTGATTACCCATTGATTGAAGGTGATTTACTATTTTTGGAAAATCATACTTGAGATGCTAGACATGGCTTTCTATTTTTATAAAGTCACTCCAAAATTGTCAGAAATGAGATTTTATTAAGGAAATTTATCCTTGAGTTTCCCATGAGTGGTATTTTTCTTTCGGAGAATAGGGATTTTTCATCCATATTGCATGCATCTTCGTGCCTTAGTAGATTGAAGACTCTGCGCCCTGATATACTCCAAGGATCCAATATTCCACACCTTAATCTTTTAAATATTTAGGAATTTGCATCCCAATCCTTTTATTATAGATCCAAGACTCCATGTCTTTATCTTTCATGGATTTAGGAATTTGCGCCCTAATCCTTTTATTATAGATCTAAGACTTCACGTCTTTATCTTTCATGGCTTTAGGACTTTGCGCCTTAATTTCCATGGCTTCTCATCTACTCTGCGCTTCACCTTAAGGTATTGATTATGAGATCATACCCATCTGATGGTTTGTTCGGAAGGTCATGTTCCAAGACGTGAACACATCATAATCTCATAGATCAAAGGAATAAAATTAATTTCATAATTAATTTATTCACATTTTTCCAAGGATTATGCATGAATTCCACAATCATTTTGGTTTTGGAGAAATGAATTTCACAGTCATTTATAATTTTAACATCGTTGTTTGCAAATAACCACATCCCCTATCGCATCGTGGTCAATACAATATTAAGCATATGTAATCATACAAGTCACGTATCATGACTTCCACAGTCATTTATAATTTGAGTATTCTTGTTTGCAAATAACCAGGTCCCCTTCCACATCTTGCTTAGTACAATATTAAACATATATAATCATACAAATCATGTATCATGCATAAATCATAATTAGCCTTATGTTCCACATAACCATGATCATCCATTGATCTATGTGTCTCAATCTTGGATCACCATCCATGTCATATACCTATGTCCAAACTAAGATACCAAAAGAGAAAACATCAATAATATGATCTTAACCAAAATCAGTTCTTATACACACAACCATATATATTATCATAAGCACATAACAAACAGGTGACCCAAACCAGGTCTATAGCCTATAAACATGTACATAAGTCTATCACACATAATCTTATATCATTACATCAAAATCCCCCTCTCTAAGTGTTGCAAAACTAACCCTACCAAGGTGGGACACTACAATATCGCACTTTATCCTATTGTCTTTTGATCTTCCTAGTGTGACCCTCAAGAGTTAGTGGTAGAACACTTGCATCCCATTAATTAAGCGGGTTACTACTTACCATAAATGGTAAGCATCGTGCCTAACTCAAGTAGCTAGCACCCATTGGCCAGTTGGGTGGGAAACAATCTAAACAATCCCAGCTTGTGTGTAGGATGCCAATTGGGGTATCTATGTCAATACCAAAGAGATACAATAGGCATGATACGACTTTCCATGGAAGGTAAGGATCACAGACTATCCTATTTCTCGACAACAGATAGGATATTTCTTGACAATAGATAGGATATGACTTACCAAGAGGTAAGGATCATGGACTATCTTATCGTCCAAAGTTCCTTCAACCCCAGAAGCTCTCTGGCTCAATTCCTCTCCCTGGGAGCTTAGATAGAGGGGAAGAAAACAACTCAATGTTCTCGATCAACTAGAACCCTTACCCGGGAGGGTCACATCCATCAGTCCAAGATGCTCTCTGAAGACCAATAATTTCATTCGACAAAGCCTTGGTGAGAATGTTTGTTATCTGCTCATCAGTCGAAATATGATGGAGTATCACGACTCCTTTCTACACCATGTCTCGAATATAGTGATACCTAATATCAATTTTGTTGGAATTGCCATGAAATAGAGGATTGTCTTCCAATTTAATCCCACTCTTGTCGTTGCAATATATGATTTTCATATCCAGAATTTTCTCAAACATCTCTCCAAAAAGCTTCCTCAACCAGACTGCCTCATATAGCCAAGCTAGAAGCAAATGTACTCCACCTCATCCATGCTCAAAGCTACAGGATTTTTTTTCCTACTCATCCAAGATACCATCGCATACCCCAAGCTAAAGCAACACCTGATGTGCTTTTCTTGTCAATTACATTTCCAACCTAGTCAGCATTAGTGTATCCATGTAGTCTCACATCTATGGTAGTATACCTCAGACCAATATTGGTTATCCCAAGAAAATATCTCAGAACATGCTTAGCAGCAACCCAATGTGCATGAAGGGGATCACTCATGAATTGACTCTTAGTGTTGACTGTAAAACATATGTTTGGGCGAGTGTTCACGAGTAGCATCAACGCTCCAATCAATTATTGGTACTTAGAGAGGTTCATTAAGTCAGGTCCAGTAGCATCTCTACATAACTTCTTGAAGTTCATTTCCATTAGTGTGACCAAGGACTTGCATTCTACCATTCCAAATCTTCCCAATACGATATACTTTCCTTGAGCAAGGAAAATCTCTCTATGTCTTTGCCACATTTCTAATCCCAGGATATAATGCACCAAGCCAAGATCTTTCATCTCGAACTCAGAGGCCAACTCCCTCTTACACTCGAGCATCAGGGGCTCACTACCTGTAAAAAACAAATCATCAACATATAAAACCAAAATCAAATGCATACCTTGGACCACTTTGAAGTGGATATTTGGGTCAACACCGCTTCTTGTGAATTCAAGCTTTACCAGCTAACTGTCATTGTGGGCATACCGGGGTCTAGGTGCTTGCTTCAAACCCTATAATGACTTCTTCAACCTACAAACATGAGTCTCCCTATCCTTCACTTCAAATCCATGAGACTTCTCAACATATACTTCTTCTTGTTCCATGAATAAATTTCATCTTTACATCCATCTAGTGAAGGGTCCATCCTTGACTAGTAGCAAGGGCAGCAATCGCTCTAATGGTAGTGTAGTAGGAAATAGGTGCAAATATGTCATCATAATCTTCTCCCTATTTCTGGGAGAATGATATGAAACCAACTCCAAAAGTAGAAGAAAATAGAGATAAACGCCTTAGAAATAAGCCAGTTCGAGGGGGAAACCTCCTTTACATTACATAAATGAACAATCCTTGGATGATGCAAATGACAAAACCTCCTTTCTATATATAGGATTCCATGGGGTCACAATATAATCCTAGCCGACCTAACAATAATAATGTAAGGGCATAATAATAACGATATGGGGGCTACACAGGTACAACAATAACAATAAGGGGGCTACACTAAAAACAATAAGGGGATACACTAGTATTATAGGGACATAACATGCCCCTCTCCTTCAAACAAGTGTTGCCCTCAACGCTTGATTATTTATGGATGCTTCTGTATAAAATTCTCATCCTCCCATGTGGAATCTTCAACGGGTAAGTTCTTCCACTTGTTGAGATACTCTAAAATTGATCGATTTGGTAGTTGTCAAGTTCTTGTTTCTATGACTGCTTCAAAACTTCTTTTGTTGTGATGTTTAACTTCCTGTTGTTTCATTTGGTTCTGAACCAAAGTTAGGTTATTCTTTGAGAGTTGGAGAACTTGTTGTTGATACTCGATGTGATCTTTCACTATTTTATCATCCATATTAGCTTTCATTTGATTCTTCAAACCATCCAACTTAGCCTTCATTTTTTTTTTAAACCATCTCTGTCATCTTTGATTACTCTTTGTAAGATCGAAATTTGTTGTACTTAGTACCGTAATTTTGATATCTCATATTGTAATTCTTCCTCTTCATGTGTCATAGTAGAGATTTTTGAGGGCTTAATGGGTGTGGAATTATTTTGAGAGGCATTATAGAACCCAATACGGATAAAATTCTTCAATGTGCCCTTGGAATCACTTCAAACTGCTTTTTCAAACAAATGTTATGCAAATTTAAAAAACAAATACACACATTTTTCTTGTTTTTTAGGAGGTCAATATTAAACCTGAATTATTTATGTGATTTCGAATCTTTAATATCTGAATTTCGGTCATGTAGTAGCCCTCTGAATCTTCTTTTGAATGCCACAGGTCTGACCTGATTTGGATGTTTCAAGGCAAAGTTATGCCCAATCTCCCACAATGACCTAATTATGGACTAATTCAATAGAGCGAACTTTTACGGCATGCCATGTGTTACTGTTTCCTCCTTTGGCCCTGAAATTGACATACAGGAAACTACAGTCCATGTGATTTCGGCCACTTTTTACATAATTCCAATCCGATGCTCAGAGAGAGAGTTATGACGATTTTCCCAAGGTCACCTCTTCTAGATGAAATTCGGAAACCTACAAAAACCCTAACTTCCACATATCATATCTCATAAAATATTGCGAACTAAGATTTGAATTTTTTACACGAAGTTCCTCAGGATTTCCACTTCTCATGGTAAAAATTTTAGCTTCTGAACCTTCATACAAAAATTTATAGTCAAAATTCCACGATGACCTATTTGGAGCAGCGAAACCCTAGAATCCAAAGATTTGATTCCAAATTTTATGAAACCAACTCCAAAAATATAAGAAAAGAGAGATAAACGCCTTAGAAATAAGCCACTTCAAGGGGGAAACCTTCTTTACATTACATATATGAACAATTCTTGGATGATACAAATGAAAAAACCTCCTTTCTATATATAGGAGTCCATGGGGTCACAATATAATCCTAGCCGACCTAACATTAATAATGTAAGGGCACAATAATAACAATATGAGGGCTACAGGGGTACAACAATAACAATAATGGAGCTACACTAACAACAATAAGGGGATACACTAGTATTATAAGGACCTAACAGAAAAACATCTAGCCACGAACCTCGCTTTATACTTCTCAATACTTCCATCAACTCCATGCTTGATCTTTTCTAGCCATTTCGAATTAACGAAATACTTTCCCTTAGGTCTTGGAACAATATCTTGTACTTCATTCTTCATAATTGATTCATATTCTTCAACCATGGAATCCTTTCAAACTTGTTCTTTCACTGCTTCTTCAAAAGTGGGATGTTAAGCATGTATGATATAACTCATAGCTACAATGTATCCTTGGTATCAACGTGGCTGCTTACTATCTCTAAAGGTACCTCTGGCAGCAGCATGTCTCTCAACATCTTCTAATATATCATGAAGCTAAATTGGCCTCTTCTTGGCAAGGGGATCACATGGAGGAGGAACTAAGGGGTCCATAGGCTCCATGGGATCATCATCAACATTTTTCTTTGGCTTGGACATAGAAGGACCTTCTAGTAGGTCCATATCATCATCTCTCTTCTCAACGTGAGGAGGCAAAGGAAGGTCTCTTGCTTTTCCAAGGGACGTATCTTCATCGAAATTTTCATCCATGCTGAACTCGATTTTCCTTTGGCTATATATATAGTTATGACAATATCCAAAAAAGGTACCTTTCTTTTCTAGTGGCTTCCAACCTTTTCCTCTTATCCTTTGGCACATGAAAATATACGATGCAACCAAATATCCTGAGATGTCAAATATCTAGCTTCACACTTGTGAACACTTCTTTGGGAGTCTTGTTGTCCAAATATTGTTGAGGAACCTTGTTTTGTACATTTACTGGTGTATTTGTAGCTTCTCCCCAGAGGAAATTTGGTAGCTTTTGATCGCGCAACATAAATTGGGAAACTTCCACTATGGACATGTTCTTTCTTTCAGCCACCCTATTTTTCTTGGGATTATAAGGTACAATAGTCTCCTTCTTCATTTCAACCTACTTGCAAAATTCAACGAGCTCATTTGACGTATATTCTCCACCATTGTCAAACCTGGAGGCTTTGATTATCCTCCATGTCTGATTTTCTATCAGTTTCTTGAAATCCTTGAACATATCAAAAGCCTCATCCTTATGCTTCAAGTAGAGTATCCATGTCTTCCTGGAAACGTCATCAATAAATATTATATAGTAGAGATGGCCACCAAGGAAGTGTATTATCATGGGTCCACATAGGTCAGAGTGGATGAATTGAAGAATATCGTTGGTCTTGTTCTTGTTGGAGGGCAATGTTCCCCTTGTCTTCTTTTCATTGGCACATCCTATACGTACTCCATCATGACAAGATTTAACATTAGACATTCCAAAAATAGACTTATTTAACTTCGGCAAGGTTCCATACTGTAGATGTGCCAACCTTTGGTTCCATAGCTCACTTTGATGATTGATATCATGGACCATTGCTAGTAGAGGTCTTCCTTTGACTCTATAGAGTCCTTCAATTCTCGATCCCAAAGTAAAAGCATCCCTCGTGTGAGATTCCATAGGTCAGGTGATGAATTTTCCTCTTATGAAGGCTACTCTCATACCTTTATCATCCAAGGAAGATATAGATACCAATTTCTTCTTTAGTCTCAGAACATACATAACATCATGAAGAAGAATGGATTCACTAGAGTCCAAATGAAATTTGACAAAGCCAAAACCGTTCACTGGATGAGTAGAGTCGTCTCCAAGAATGACCTTCAATTTTTTCTCACTCTCAACCAGGTTTGAGAAGACTTCCCTATATCCAGAGAAATGTCTAGAAGCCCCACTATCTACCAACCAACTATTATACGAATTTAGAGGGGAAGAACTAGAAAGAGTAGAAATAAGAATATATTCAGATTGGCTATCAGTTGCATTATTTTCATACCTAGAGTTCCTTGACCTATATTGAGGATGATGGACTTATTCTTGATCATCTTAAGCATCTCTTGTTCTTCTATAATCCCTTATTCTTCTATCATCTCCTCTTCTTTGATCATCTCCTCTTATTCTATTACTGAACGTGTTGCTATTGAAGCCTACATCATTGTTGTAGTTGTATCTTGGATAATTTCTCTTCCTCGGATAGTCTCAAGCATAGTGTGTAGAAATTTGCTAAATAATGAAGATTTATCCACTGAGATTATCCTGGTCACACATTAATTCGAATTCATGCATAACACATAACCTCTTCTACAATTGATCAACAATTTGCGGAAATAGAAACAGTCACATGCGCACATAAACACAATATGTAATGGGGAAAGCTTATAGCTGAAAACCCCCAGCTATTTTGTATATTATAATAGAATAGAACATGTAACAATCTCAGTACAATACTCCTCACAAGTACTCAGTACTGTCTCCCAAAAGTTACACACTGACTAGCTCAGTTTTGAACAAGTCACAGGTTCAAAACTCATCCACTAATTGCCTGCCTCTATTGCGCAATCCAAGTTGGTTCAATGAGAGATCCAAGTTCGAATCTCCTTGGCTTCAACTGCGCAATCCTCATGGGAAATCTCCTCCAATGCTTGTGCAAATCTCATGCACAACTGCTGTCGCAACTAATAGCAAACTCACCCTTTCATCTACCTCTTCCACTGGTCTCCACTGAACTGTCCATGCACTGTAGTGAATTGATGTTTTCTTGAGTTGAATAATGAGTTAATAATTAGTGAATTAAATAATATTTAATTCACTCCACTCATTACTAGTGTATTAGCTAGTTAAACTAAACACAACTAGTTCAACTAAGTTAAACCGAACACAACTCCACCAACTGCCTCATCAACTCCACCAAACTCTGCCACTGAAGTCCTAACTGAAGTCAACCATGCATGAGCTCACCAAACCCCAAGGAATAGCGTAATTCCTTCTGTCAGATGCATGAGCCACATCCGTAGCTCCAACTGAAGTGTTGTAAGAGAATAAACTGAAGTTTAGAGTCCAAATATTATTAAGGGCTAATAATATTTGACTGACCTATTTTTAGACAGGCAGTCTAAAAATAGACTTCGACCTATATGTCTAAAAATAGAGGTCCATCTATTTTTACCAACTCGACCAATCATCCAAGAATAACATATTGCAACTCCTGGACCATGCTCCATATGTCTAAAAATAGACATAGTCTAAAAATAGACTTTGCGCCAAAAATAGCCTGCGGGCCCACTTAGTGAAGGCGACTTCATTTCACTAAGCTCCATCATCTTGTTGCATTTTCAACACTCCCTCTCAACAAGATATGGATTATCTGCAACCCCTATCCTACCTCTATGGAATTCGAACTTGCTCCTGGTGAGCGCCTTCGTCAAGATGTCAGCATCCTGATCCTCCGTGGGAACATATGAAAGTAACATGATTCTCCGTTGAACACAATCTCTGATATGATGGTACCTGATGTCGATGTGTTTGGATCTATCATGAAATACTGGATTATCCGAGAGTTTAATGCAACTCTGGTTATCACAATAAATCACAGTAGGCTCCAAGTGCAACCCGAACAATCCAACGAGGATCTTCCTTATCCAAATAGCCTCGCATGCAGCCAAGCTTGCTGCCATGTACTCGGCCTCTGCTAAACTGAGTGCCACGGATCTCTGCTTCCTGCTGTACCAGGAAAATGTTGTTGATCCAATGCTGAAAATACCTCCATATGTGCTCTTCCGGTCCGTTGGGCTCCCTGCCCAATCTGCATCAGTGAAGCCGGAAAGCTTCGCTCCATCCTTCTGTCTGTACCATAGACCATATCCCGATGTGCCACTAAGATAACGCAATACATGCTTGCCTACCTTCCAGAAGAGCTTGGTAGGCTTAACCATAGCTTTCGAAAGCTGGTTAACAGCATAGCATATATCGGGTCATGTATTGACCAGATACATAAGCGACCCCACCAACTGTCGATAAATAGTGGCATCCACTACCTCTGCCGAAGTAGCATCCTCCTTCCTCCAACCACCAGGAAGAGGAGTATCAACAGGCTTGCAGCCATGCATGTTGAATCTCTCCAGTATCTCTCGGGCATACTTACCCTGAGAAACAAACAGTCCACCACTGCGCTGCCAAATCTCCAATCCCAGGAAATAATGAAGGAGGCCCAAGTCCTTCATCTCAAACTCTCTAGCAAGGTCCTCCTTGGATGAAAGTATCAACAGCTCATCACCTGTCAAAATCAGATCATCTACACATAAGATAATGACTGCCAGCCTCCCTCCACCACAATCTATTACAAAGTTAGGATCCGCCTCGTGCTAAGAATCCAAGTCCTGAAATATCTCGTTCATCCGTGTGTACCAAGCACGAGGTGCTTCTGCTCAGCCCGCATAAAGGTTCTCTTGAGTCGGCACACATGCGACTCACTGCTGAAGATCTCGAAACCTTCAGGCTGCTCTATGTACACCTCCTCCTCAATGACTCCGTTGAGGAACGCAGTCTTCACATCCATTTGATGGATGTGCCATCCCATCTGCGCTGAGAGAGCTAGGATCTTCCGTATGGAAGAGTACCTTGCGACAGGTGCAAAGGTCTCCTCATAATCGATCCCCTCGATCTGCGAGAAGCCACGGGTGACAAATCTCGCCTTGTACTTCTCCACACTCCCGTCAGCCGCCTACTTCACTTTGTAGATCCATCGCGAACCCACCACTGATTTCCCTTCCGGTCTTGGGACAATCTCCCATGCACTGTTTCTGACGATCGAATCATATTCTTCGATCATGGCATCTACCCGTGCAGGTTCCTCCACAGCTTCCTCAAAAGAGGATGGCTCTGTCACGACACATTTACTCATAAGAGCCATGTATCCAGTGTACCGATCCGGTGACTGTCTCTGTCTGCGCTGTGCTGTAGGTGGTCCTACAACCTTCTCTGCATCTTGAGCCAGTCGCTCAGCTTCTATAGTGCGCTTGCGCCCTCTGATGGTTGGCGCTGCATGAGTGGTTTCTTCCACTTCATGAATCTCATCTTGTGGCTGATCCACATCATGAGACTCATCCTTAGGAGGTAACAGCTCCTCATCTGCATGCAAGTGTGGCTCCCTCTCAAGCGAACACTGCATGGCTTTCTCCTCCTGAAACTTGATATCTCGTTGCACAACAGTCTTGCGACTATCTGGAAAATACACCCGATAGTTGTGAGGTGTATTAGTGTACCCCACAAATATTCCAACCTCTGCGGTCGGATCCAGCTTCTTTCTGGCGTCCTTCATCACATGCATGTAGACAGGTGAGCCAAAAATTCTCAGATGAGAAATATCAGGCCTCTTGCCAGAAAACGCCTCCTCTAGTGTACTCATGCCAAGAATCTTGTGAGGACAATGGTTCTGCACATATACTGTTGTATTGCATGCCTCGGCCCACAAGTGAAGGGGTAGGCCCTGATCATGCAACATCGCTCGTGCATCACCCACGATCGTTCTGTTCTTCCGCTCAGCCACCCCGTTCTGCTGTGGGTTATTGGGTGCGATGAGCTCTCTCCGAATCCCTTCTGCGCTGCAAAAGTCTTTGAATTCAGCCGAGATGAATTCACCACCATTGTCGCTCCTAAGAGCCTTCACATGCTTCCCCGATTCCTTCTCAACCAGCGCCTTGAATTCATAGAACTTTGAAAATGTCTCGCTCTTCTTCTGCATGAAGAAGATCCAGCACTTCCGAGAGAAATCATCAACAAAGATCACATAGTACTTGTGCTTTGCTGTCGAAGCTACAGAGAAAGGACCACACACGTCTGTGTGAAATCCCTCAAGGATCGTCGTGGCATGACTATCCTTCTTGTGAAAGGTGGCTTTCACATACTTCCCCAAGGTACACACCTTGCACTGATCTGACTGCGCAAGAGTGCCCTTAGGAAGCCCAGTAGAAATCTACTGCAGTATTTTCAAAGCTCCATGGTGAAGGTGGCCCAATCTCCTGTGCCACAGTTCGCCCTCATCATCGCGACTCACCACTTCTACCGCTTTTGTATCTCCATTACGCAACCATCTACTTCTGCAAATCGATAAAGGTTCTTGACTCGAACCTCTATCTTCCGGCTCCCGCCTGTCTCACTATGTGAAATCCTCTTCGCTAAAGACCACATCATACCCCTTGTCTTCCAACATCGCCACAGAGATCAAAGTTCTTCATCAATCCCTGAACATGCAAAACTTCCTTCAATATGAAGGGTTACAAGGCTACTCCCTCCTCAAAGGAAATGGTACCAATACCGGTCGCACTGTATCTACCATCATCGCCCATCTCGATGTGCACTCCAAGATCTTTTTCCTCCAGATCTGAAAACAGATCTCGATCTTCGGTCATGTGAAATGACGCACCACTGTCCAAGAACCATACTGATCCCACCACACTTGAAACCAAGCATGCGATCAGTGAAAAATCCAGTTCGAATTGAGAAGCCAAAGCCTCTCCCGCTGCAGATCCAGCAGCCTTCTTATTTTTCTTCTTCTGCGGACAATTTGCGGCATAGTGTCCGTGCTGGTGATAGTGAAAACACTTCACCTTGGACATGTCTTGCTTCTTGCCTTTCGCACCAGACTGAGAAGCTTTCTTGCTCTTCCCCTTCTTTGCTTTGGCAGCCAAAGCGCAATTTTCTTCATCAGATGCCTTTGATGAAGATCCGTCCCCGGTAGTCCTCCTTATCTCCTCCTGCATGAGATCCGCCCAAAGGCGCTCCCATCCCGGCAACTTCTCCCGACCATTGACACTATCTTGATATGAATGCCAAGCCTTTGGAAGACCAAGGAGAGCCAGGTCTACCATATCCTCTTCTTCGACAGTCACCCCCACACTTCCCAGCTCATCTCTGCATTGAGTGAACTTCGTGAGGTATTTGGCGATACTGTCGCCTTTCTCCATCTTAATGTTTCTGAGCTTATCCTTGAGCGCCAGCTTCCTTTGGTCGCTCTTACTCTGGAATAGATATGTCAATGCTTTCCACATCAAATATGGAGAAGCTTTTCCATGCAGGCTGGATACAATGTGATCCTTCATGCCCTCCAACAGAATCCTTCGACAGTTCGCCATCTTCTTTTGCCAAGCCTCGACTTTAGCAGGATCAGTGGGCTTTTGGAAATCCGTATCTACGAACTCCTTCAGTCCATTATCTTCTAATACTGCCTCCATCCGATTTTTCCATGCAACAGAATTCGAACTGCCTTCAAGAGCATATTCGAGTCGCAAACCGTTGAAAGACATTTTCAACTCTGGCACCAAGAAAACAAACTGTTGCAAAATTCGAATTCCAAACTCAAAAACTCAACTGCTTATGGATCTTGTGAGAAAAAATTATTTCTAGCACAGAGATCGACTGTAAGGGCATTTACTGGATATATCACCTTTCAGAGAAAGGATGGATCCAGAGGCTACCTGGCCCGTTACAGACTCTGTCTACCGAAATAAAATTGTGATCACTATAATAGATCCCGTTGATCAATTCGCTCTGATACCATGTAGAAATTTGCTGAATAATGAATATTTATCCACTAATATTATCCTGGTCACACATTAATTCGAATTCATGCATAACACATAACCTCTTCTACAATTGATCAACAATTTGCGGAAATAGAAACAGTCGCATGCGCACATAAACACAATATGTAATGGGGAAAGGTTATAGCTGAAAACCCCCAGCTATTTTGTATATTATAATAGAAGAGAACATGTAACAATCTCAGTACAATACTCCTCACAAGTACTCAGTACTGTCTCCCAAAAGTTACACACAAACTAGCTCAGTTTTGAACAAGTCATAGGTTCAAAACTCATCCACTAATTGCCTGCCTCTATTGTGCAATCCAAGTTGGTTCAATGAGAGATCCAAGTTCGAATCTCCTTGGCTTCAACTGCGCAATCCTCATGGGCAATCTCCTCCAATGCTTGTGCAAGTCTCAAGCACAACTGTTGTCGCAACTAATAGCAAACTCACCCTTTCATCTACCTCTTCCACTGGTCTCCACTGAACTGTCCATGCACTGTAGTGAACTGATGTGTTCTTGAGTTGAATAATGAGTTAATATTTAGTGAATTAAATAATATTTAATCCACTCCACTCATTACTAGTGTATTAGCCAGTTAAACTAAACACAACTAGTTCAACTAAGTTAAACCGAACACAACTCCACCAACTGTCTCATCAACTCCACCAAACTCTGCCACTGAAGTCATAACTGAAGTCAACCATGCATGAGCTCACCAAACCCCAAGGAATAGCGTAATTCCTTCTGTCAAATGCATGAGCCACATACGTAGCTCCAACTGAAGTGCTGTAAGAGAATAAACTGAAGTTTAGAGTCCAAATATTATTAAGGGCTAATAATATTTGACTGACCTATTTTTAGACAGGCAGTCTAAAAATAGACTTCGACTTGTATGTCTAAAAATAGAGGTCCATCTATTTTTACCAACTCGACCAATCATCCAAGAATAGCATACTGCAACTCCTAGACCATGCTCCATATGTCTAAAAATAGACTTTGCGCCAAAAATAGCCTGCAGGCCCACTTAGTGAAGGCGACTTCATTTCACTAAGCTCCATCATCTTGTTGCATTTTCAACATAGTGACCATGCTTGTGACATTTGTAGCATTCAATATCCCTTAATGTTCTATTAAATTCCTTTAATTCATGGGAAGGCTTTCTTGAACCATATGGTATCCCTCTTCCTTTTCTCTTATTATCTTGAGCAATAACTGCATAGGGCTCTCCTTCTTCATGTTTTTGAATCCTCCCTCTCACAATCATCGTGGTCTCCTCTTGAGTGAATTTTCCAACGAGTTCATCAAATGTCAAGAGTACATTATTTTTGCTTATGGTAGCAATGAAGGTTTCCCAAATAGGAGGAAGACCTTGAAGATTCACCCTCGCCAGCTCTCTGTTGGATATAGACTCTCCTAGTGTCTACAATTGATGCCTTAGGCGAGATATCCTCATAAAAAAGTATTGTACAGATCCCCCTTCATTCATATTCATGTCCTTGAGTTGATTTTTCAAGGAGGGGATATGATTTAAGTTGTTGACCTCATACATCCCAACCAACTTATCATAGATATCCTTATATTTCTTCAAGCTTCCAACATGTTTAAGTAAATGATCTTGCAAACCATTAATAAGAATTTTCTTGGCTTTTATCTCACCTTTCTTGTACTTGGATTTGGAAACAGCAAGAGCATTTTCTGGAGGTACGGGAACTTTTCCTTCCTCATATTACAAGACATCATTTTCATTCAATATCACTTCCAACCTGATCTTCTAAGCAACAAAGTTTAATGAGTCACCTAGCTTCTGAGAATCCTTGAAGTAAGAAGTAGACATATTAACTAATTCAAATAGGCTCCTTCAAATTCTTCCAAAGATGATTTCTCTTGTCTCTTGTCTCCTTGGGCTTGTCTTCATCTTGGCTCTGATCCCATGTTAAATTTCCATTGTTCTATGTTGTTACAATCACTTTATCCCAATCTTGTATTAAATTAGAAATATTTTCAAAACAATTTAATCTTCCAATGATCAATATAAATTGTAGATAGAATATTAAATGTAATGAACAGTAAGAGACAATCAAGAGCAATAACAAGAGACCAAATTTTGTCAAAGTCCGAGGAAAAACCCCATAAGAGGGAAAACCCTTTCAAATTATTCTTCTTATTAGATTGTCATAAAATTTTTATCAAAGAGAATACAATGATCCAATTCACCAATCAAGGTTCAAAGGTCAAGTTTGCATTTCCAAGAAACCAATATCCAAAATCCAAGAGATGAGACCAAAATTCAAATCTGGTTAAACTGTCCAATTTGTAATTCTGGTTGAAGTCGAGAACAATCAAAGATGCCCTAACCATTCCAAAAGTCAGCGGTATATCTAAGGCATCCAGTTTGTATTCAGAAAAATTACTGCATTGTATATAAACCCTCAGTTGCTGAATCGATTTTCCCACATTAGGTTTTTCCAAGGACATTAGTCCAAAAATAACGGTGTCAGATGTGTCTATGATTTTCTTTTGCTCATATCTTGTTTCTGCACTTGTTTTACTTCCACAGTTTTATTTGTGAAGGTTGTAGTGAATGGATTTCAATATTTTATTATATAACACAGTAAATAATTTGTTAAGTAAATAATCAATAGAAGACTTTTCATTAGTTGTTGCAGTAGGATTCCAGGTAGTATGAATTTTCACATGGTATCAGAGCTTGTCTAGCTTAGTGCAGGAGGAGCAAGAGAGCAGATTCAGTGGATCCAACATTGTAGCAAAAACCGGGGATCAAAGCGCTGCGTAAGCAACAGGTTGATTTCCCAGTGAAGTGCGCAATCCAAGCCATGAGGGCTAGATCAGCAAGTAAAATATATCTCTGAGTGAGCTGACAGAGAGGTATGATTTTTCTATTTTGCAGTTTGCCAGAGGCAAAGGGAGCAGTGTAGTATATTTGCGCAGATCAGTAGCTGGAGGGACGTAGTTTTCTGCGTAGCAGTGATTGCTAAGCAGGAAGCACCAGAAGAGAGATCTTGAGACACCTTGAGGGAATTTTCTTCCTCGAGGAATTCCTAGCTGGGGAATTCTAATTTTTCAAGATTTGAGCAGCAGTATTGGCTGGAATTTCTACCATATCCAGCAGGGAGTGCGTAGTCCAGGCCAGAGCTGCGTAGAGGAGAGAGAGGGAGCTAGTTCGACATCTTCTTCTTTTTTTCAGTCGGCAAAGATGGCAGCAAGTAGGCTGAGAGATCAATATCGGTTGGAGGGAGCCTCCAACTATGTGGTCTAATATGTAAGGATCAAATGCTTGCTGGATGAGCATGATCTCAAACTCGTCATCAAAGATGTGGTGGTTATTTCAGTAGATGCATATCCTCTGAAGGAATATAGGAATAATATGGCTAAGGCTAAGCGCCTGATCCTCAACAAAGTGAGGGATCATGTCATGTGTCACATAGCTAGCAAAGCGACAACTAGATAAATGTGGCAAGCCTTGAAGAAGCTATATCAAGGATCTTCCGAGCAACGAAAGATGTATATGGAGGAGAAGATGTGGACTACTAGGATGAAGAAGGGAGAGCGCATTGATCTGTTCCTATCTTGACTTCAGGAGAACCGAGATGAGATGGAAGTTGTGGGGTCAACTCCTTAGGCCACAAAGATGGTTAGATTGGCCCTCAACTTAGTGTCTAAAGGCTATTAGGTCTTTGTCCAGAGCATCCTGGGTAGAGAGAATTTGTCGAACTGGGAGTCAATGTGGGAAACTCTTCAACAAGAAGATATGAGGGGGGACTTACTCAAGTGCCAACTTTAAGGCAATAGAAAAAGTGGTAAGAAGCTAAATGAGGAGGAGGATAATGTGTCCCTTGCATCAAAGGGGCAGCAGGAGCAACGCAAGAGGAAGAAGGACCTTTCCAAGATCAAATGCTTCCGGCGTGGCGAGATGGGGCATTATGCTACACATTGTCCTCTCAAGAAGAGAGACAAATATGAGAAGCATGATCTGCAAGCCTCGCCTTCTAGGATCTATGAGGAGGAGTTCACCATGATTTCCCATATATTTCCAGGAGACAGGTGGGGTGATTTAGAACTGTAGACTGAGAGAGCTACAGGATGGGCAGGATCCTTGAGGAGTCCACCTCTCGGATCAATACCTTGCTACGGGAGCCCAAATCATATGTATCAGGATGGACAAGTGCTAGTTAGCACAAAGGAATGAAGAAATGATAGTGCAGTGGTTAGCAGCGCCAGAGTTTGAGCAGCGCAGATCAGAGTTGGCAGCAGTGCGATAAGGCACAGTGCAGAAGTCAACAGCAATGCAGCAGCTTCATAGGGACAACACAGAGACTAGCAGCAGTCAGATATTTAATATCGAGATGAATCATAATGAACACTTTGTTCAATTTTGAATGTTTTTTAGTTGCAGTAAGCAACAATATTTCACTGCAGTAGCAGTTGGAAATGGCAAGGTCAATAATAGCACAGATGCAAAATTTAAGAGGGAGTTGCAGTACAAATGCAATGTTGACAGTGGCAAGTTCAGCAGCAGTTAGATGCAGCGTTTGTGTAGAGTTGGTGGGCAGCGTGTCAGACATCAATAGCATAGAGGGAGATGTTGTAGAATCATAACAGTACTTAGCAGGGGGTATTGTTAGAGCACATTCCTCGCTAAGAGAGAGTGTTGATTTGGGTAGCATCGGATGTGCTATAAGTCTCAAATTTGGCAGGGAGACTTAAACACATGTATTCCAGAGAACCCAGAAACCATTTGTGAAAAATCCACTCAGAATGAGTTTTATTAAAATAATTAATTATTTTTAAAGGGACCCTAAGCCTAAACTTAGGAAAATAAAATAATTAAAGGGTATTAATAAAACAGAGTGTGAATATTCTAGAAAAAACAGAGATCAAGTCAAAATTTAATCTTAGCTTTTGATTATAAATTTAGTCTCAGCCATTGAAGTTTCAATGATATGATTATAATAAGGAATTGAAGGGTCATTTAGAAAACACATCGAGACGAAGAAAGAATCCAGCGATCGAAATTCTTTAGTGAGCAGTGCTCAGGGAGATGATCGATCGAGAGGATTCTCATAGAGAGTGGTAGTAATTTCAGTTGGAAATTTTATCCCTGAGCAGAAGAATACACAACATAGAAGACAGAGAGCAGTACCGGCAGAGGCAACATAGTAGCTATGCAGAGATTGCACAGTAGCCCAGATGAGGTTCGAGTTTCAGTTGAGGATCATTCATATCCAGTTCTAGAGAGTCGAGGTTTGAGACCGAGAGAGGCCAGAGGGTCATATCCAGCCAGCAAAAGAGCCAGAACACAAAATCCACGCAATCCCCACACATAGTAACACAGAGATTGCGCAGAGACTATGGAGGGTTTTCCAGTCCAGGGTTTTGGCCAGTTCAGATTTCCAGTGTCATTGTGAGGTTTTTCTTATTAACTCTCTGTTAGTCATATTATCTGTGAGGATAGCTAGAAAGGCATCTAGTTTGTATTTAGAAAAATTATTTCATAATATATAAACCCTCATCTGTTGCACCGGTTTTCTCGCATTGGATTTTTCCGAGGACTTTAGTCCAAAAATAACAGTGTCAGATGTGTCTATGATTTTCTATTTCCAATATCTTGTTTCCACACTTGTTTTTCTTCCGCGGTTTTACTTGTGAAGGTTGTAGTGAATGGATTTAGATATTTTATTGTAGAACACAGTAAATAATTTGTTAAGTAAATAACAAATAGAATACTTTCCATCAGTTTCTGCAGTAGGATTCCGGGTAGTACAAATTTTCACAGACTGCTCTGCCATCGTCCCTTTATCCCAATGAACCACACCATTCCAAGTGACTGTCATATACTTACCTTCCACTGCCATTTACTCATGCACTGAGCTTCATTTGGGCCTTACATTACCTGTTGGATACCATACAACTCTCTCCGAGCTCCATTAACTTTCCTCTTTCCCAACCAATTCCCAAGACTCTCAACCAAAAATCAAGAAAATGAACAACCAAGAAGAAAACCTTGAAAACCAATAGCAATACAACATCATAAACAATGTTGTGTAACCAACTCCAAAAATAGAAGAAAGGAGATATCAACGCCTTAGAAATAAGCCACTTCGAGGGGGCAACCTCCAATACATTACATAAATGAACAATTCTTGGATGATACAATTTACAAAACTTCCTTTCTATATATAGGAGTCCATGGGGCCATAATGTAATCCTAATGGGCCACAATGTAATCCTAGCCGACCTAACAATAATAATTTAAGGGCACAATAATAACAAAATGGGGGTTACAAGGGTACAATAATAACAATAAGGGGGTTACACTAACAACAATAAGGGACTATATTAGTAATATAGGGACCTAACATGCCCCTCTCCTTCAAAAAAGTGTTGTCCTCAACGCTTGAGTAGCTCTGGGTGCTTCTGTATAAAATTCTCATCCTCTCATGTAGAATCTTCAGTGGGTAAGTTCTTCCACTTGATGAGATACTCTGAAATTGATCGATTCCGTAGTTGTCGAGTTCTTGTTTCCGTGACCGCTTCAGGTTCCAATATGATTTTTCCTTCCTCATCAAGTTCTGGAAATATTGTTTGAACTGGAAGATTTTCACCTGTAACCTTCTTTAAGCATGAAACATGGAAATCTGGATGCACTCGTGAAGAAGCGGGAAGCTCCAATTTGTATGCCATAGTACTAATCTTTTGCAACACCTTGTAAGGACCATAGTACTTTGGTGATAATTTATTATCCTTCTTAGCTTGCTTGAGGGACATTTGTTTGTATGGTTGTAGCCGTAAAAATACACAATCTCCTACATCAAAACTTCTTTCGCTGCGATGTTGATCTGCCTGTTGTTTCATTCGATTTTGTGCCAAATTCAGGTTATCCTTTAAGAGTTGGAGAACTTCTTGTTGATGCTCGATGTGATCTTCCACTGCTTGAACCTTCGAATTTTCCCTTAAAGATGATGTGATGGATGGTGGATGATATCTATAAAGTGCCATAAATGGGGTCATTTTTGCTGCAGTATGGAAGGAAGTGTTATACCACCATTCAGCGAGAGGTAACCACTTGACCCATTGTGTTTGTTTATCGGATACAAAACAACGAAGATATCCTTGCAAACATTTATTTACTATCTCAGTTTGACCATCAGATTGAGGATGATAAGATGAGCTATGAGCTAATTGAGTACCCAAACAAGAAAATAACTCCGTCCAAAAATTTCCAGTAAAAATGGGATCTATCTCGCTCACAATAACCCTTGGGCTTCCATGTAGCTTTTGAATTTTGTCCATAAATGTAGTAGCAATTGTACTTTCTTTAAATGGATGAGATAATGCACAAAAGTGTGCATACTTGGTAAGTCTATCAACTACCACCATGATGACACTCTTTCCTTCAGACTTAGGTAAACCTATGATAAAATCCATTGAAATCTCCTCCCAACGTTGACTTGGAATGGATAAAGGTTGTAGAGGTCTCGGGGTATTAATTGTCTCAACTTTATTTTGCTAGCAAACCAAACATTCTTCCACAAACTTTTGAATATCAAATTTAAGGCCAACCCAAAAAAATTCTTTCTTCATCTTGTGGTAAGTTTTTAAAAATCCTGAGTGTCCTCCTAAAGGAGAAGTGTGCAATTCCAAAAGAATCTTTTGTTTTAGTTGGGAATTCTTACAAAGATATAAGCGATCTTTATACCATAAGGAATCATTTTTCCAACTAAATGTATCAAATGTACTAGGATCTTACTGCAACTTTTGAATGAGTGTCCATACATCTTTGTCCTTCTTCCATTCATCTCTTGCTTCGGTTATCCAATCTGGTTGGATAATAGAAATGGCACAAAGCAATGCTTTCACCTCTTCATTCTTTCTTGAGAGTGCATCTGCAACAACATTAAGCTTTCCTTTTTTGTAGATTATTTCAAAGTCATAACCCAACATCTTTATGACCCATTTTTGCTACTCTTCTGAAGATAGTCTTTGTTCCAAAAAGTGTTTAAGACTATCATGATCAGTTTTTACCTTGAAGTGTCTTCCCATTAGGTAAGTTCGCCATTTCTTTAGTGCATGCAGTATTGCTAACATTTCCTTCTCATAAATAGGTTTCTGTAAATACTTTCCTTTGATTGGAAGACTCTCAAAAGCAATGGGTCTTCCTTCCTACATTAAAACAGCACCAATTCCATTTCCTGAGGCATCACATTCCACAATAAAAAATTTTGTGAAGTCTGGCGTAGCTAAGACCGGTGCTAGGCACATTGCCTCTTTAAGATGTTCAAAGGCCTTAGTTGCTTCATGAGTCCATAAAAATTTATCTTTCTTCAATAATGTTGTTAGAGGTGCTGCTATTCTCCCATAATTCTTAACAAACTTGCGATAATACCATGTTAACTCGAGAAATCCTCACAACTGCTTTATGGTTGTGGGGATTTTCCATTCCTTGATGGCTTTAATTTTGTTAGGGTCTACCTTAACACCCTCGTGAGATACAATATAACCCAGATATTCCACCTCTTGTACTCCAAAGAAACATTTGGATGTTTTTTCATATAATTGTTTCTCCTGCAATAGTTTGAGCACCCTATCAACATGTTGAACATGATCCTTCCAAGACCTGTTGTAGATTAGTATATCATCAAAAATACTAGCACAAATTTTCTAAGGAAGGGTTTGAAAATGGAATTCATCAACCCTTGAAATGTAGAAGGTGCATTGGTAAGGCCAAAAGGCATGACCAAAAATTCATAATGACCCTTATGAGTTCGAAATGCTATTTTTGGAATATCTTCAGTCTTCATTCTAATTTGATGATATCCTGAACGAAGATCCAACTTGGTAAAATAAATTGCTCCATGTAATTCATCCAATAATTCATCAATCACAGAATGGGAAATTTATCTTTAATGGTGAGCTTATTGAGCTCCCTATAATCCGGACACATGCGCCATGATCCATCCTTCTTGTGTACCAATACTACAGGAGCAGAGAAAGAACTTCGACTAGGTTGAATTATACCCGCCTCTAACATTTTTGCAATCATACGTTCAATTTCGCTCTTTTGGACATAAGGATATCTATAAGGCCTGATGTTTGGAGGAACACTTCCTGGAATCAAATGAATAGAATGATCATGATCACGAATAGGTGGGAGTCCTTTGGGAGTTTCAAACACCTTGGAATGGTTGTCCAAGACTTGTTGGAGATCTGCAGAAAAATATGATTTCGATGTTGGAACTTCTAGTGAGCATAATTGTGCAATTACACCTCGTTGTTCTTTCTTTAGAAGCTTTGTCATGACATTAGAGCTTATTATCTTTCCCGGCGTCCCTGCAGTACCCTGTAATTCGACTTCCTTTACTTCTGAAAAAAAATTCAAGAAAATTTCTTGAAAATTAAAAGCTATCGTCCCCAAAGATTGTAACCATTGTATTCCTAGTACAACATCAGCACCTCCTATAGGAAAGCATTGGACTATTCAATACATGTTCCCCCATGGTTAGCTTGATATTATGGCATTTTCCAGAGCAATTTATAGTTCCTCCATTTGCAACCATCACTTGACATTCTGGTGCTGGGTATAGGAAACAATTTAATTCCTTGACTACCTTACAATGAATAAAATTATGGGTGCTACCTGAATCAATCAACACTATTACCTTTTTCTTCTTGATATGTCCTTCTATCTTGAGAGTTTGAGGAGTGGTAATTCCTACCAGTGCATTACACGATATGGTCGAATTCATTTCTTCCTCTTCTAGGGCTGGTTCTTGGTGTATATCCTCTTCTTGTTCATTTTCTTCTTCCTCTTCACAATCTATGTAAAATAATTTCTTCTCAGCACACTTATGACCTTTAGTGTATTTTCTATCACAACTGTAGCAAAGCCCTTTGCTCTTTTTTCTTCCAATTGTTGTGGTGTCAACCTTGTAGGTTGTGGAAATCTAGGAGTAGCAACACTTCCATCTTTATAGAAGTGAGTGGTAGGCTTCCTTGTTGCCATAATTTTACATTCAATTTTTCTTGCCAACCTGAATGCCTTCTCCAATGAATCAGGTTCCAAAACGTGAACTTAATGTTGGATGTTATCCTTTAAAGTGCCTATGAAGAGATCAATCATGTGTTCCTCTAGTATATCAGTTACCCTTATATTCAATTTTTAGAAGTCCTCATTGTGCTGCCCCACTAAACCCTTTTGTTTGAGATTTATCAATTGGCTAAAGAAGGTGTTGCTCTTTGTATCCTCATAATGTGCTATCATTTCCTCCGTAAAAATTGACCAAGTGACAATTTTTTTATAGGAGCAAAGCCATCGATACCATAAAAATGTATTTTGTTCTAAATGTAAAGTTGCAATGCGTACCTTTTGTGTGTTTTGCACGTTATGGAGATCAAAATATTGCTCCATCTATAGTATCCATATGTTACAGGATCCTTTCCATCAAACTTCCTCATATCCATTTTTGGAATATGGTGGTTCTTCCCAACAACATTAGAGTTTATGAAATCACGATTAGCATTTATTTTGTTCTCATCATGAGTTTCTTCTACTATCTTTTCGCCATTAGGAAACATTTATTGTATCAACTTTGTCAAACCTTACATGTCTGCTTTTAGATCATTCTTCATGTTTTCCATGTTGCCTTTCATGTCATCCATCTTAGCTTCCATGCCAGCTTCCATGCCATCCATCTTAGCTTCCATGCCTTTCTTCAAATCGTCCATCTTCACTTCCACGCCTTTCTTCAAAACTTCCATTTCATTTTTTGTTACTCTTTGCGAGAGCGAAATTTGGTGCACTTGCTCTTGTAATTTTGATAGATCATGTTGCAATTCTTCATCTTCATGAGTCATAGTAGAGCCTTTTGAAGGGTTAATGGGTGTTGAATTATTTTTACAGGGCATATTTTAGAACCCAATACTGATATCTATTCTACAATATTCCCTTGGAATCAATTCAAATTGATTCTTCAAACAAGACTTATGCAATTTGGAAAAAAAAAATACACGCCTTTTTCTTGCTTTTGAGGAGCTCGATATTGAAATTGGATTATCTCTGTGATTTCAACTCTTCAATATTTGAAATTTGGTACCGATGTAGCCCTCTGAATTCTCTTTCGAATGCCACAGCTCTGACCTGATTTGGATTCTCCAAGACAAAATTGTGTCCAATCTCCCACAATGACCTAATTATGGACTGGTTCAGTCGAGCGAACTTGTACGAATTACCACGTGTCACTATTTCATCCATCGACTCTGAAATTGATATCCAAGAAACTAAAGTCCGTGTACTTGCGACTAATTTTTACGGCACTCCAATCCGATGCTTAGAGAGAGAGTTATGAATCTTTTCCCATGATCACCTCTTTGAGATGAAATTCGGGAGCCTGAAAAAGCACTACCTTCCACAGATCATATCTCTGAAAATATTTCGAACCAAGCTCTGAAATTTTTTGACAAGTTTCTTCAGGATTTCGGATTTGCACCCTAAAAATTTCAGATTCTGAACCTTTGTAGAAAAAAAGCTATAGCAAAAATGCCACGATGACCTGTTTAGAGCAACGAAACCCTAGAATCCAAAGCTCTGATACCAAATGTTGTGTAACCAGCTCCAAAAATAGAATAAAGGAGATATAAATGCCTTAGAAATAAGCCACTTCGAGGGGGAAACCTCCAATACATTACATAAATGAACAATTCTTTGATGATACAATTTACAAAACCTCATTTATATATATATATAGGAGTCCATGGGGCCATAATGTAATCCTAGTGGGGCCACAATGTAATCCTAGCCGACCTAACAATAATAATTTAAGGGCACAATAATAAAAATATGGGGGTTACAAGGGTACAATAATAACAATAACGGGGTTACACTAACAACAATAAGGGACTATACTAGTAATATAGGGACCTAACAAACAAGCTGGCATGATCATGCACTAGACGCAATCAAGACTGTAAATTAAGCACAAACAAATCATGGAAGGCCCAAAGCAAAATACTAACAACATGCACCATGACTCACTCCCCATGGTTCTGAGTACTTCCAAAGGAAATTCAACCTGACCCTTCTTCAAGATTTTATGGCATTCTCTTTGTCATGCAATCCCATGCATCATACTTCCACAAACACATAATTGTCAGCATATTAATAAATATAACAATATACTAGCTATCTTACTTTGTTGTGCCAATCACGTTGCCCTATAGCTGGAACACACGTCTGCCATGTGTTCCAAATATCAAAACATCTTGTATATTAATTTAAAATTGACCTTTACCAAGATGAACAATCATGACATAACCAATATTCAACTCACATTCATCACTCATAATACATAATGCTACAATTATCACCTGCTTACACTCAAGTACATATCAATTGTCTCAACATATATGTATTAGTACAATCATCTTAAAACAAGATAATTTCTTCATGCAATCTTACAGACACATACTCATATCATGTGATCAATTAAAAATTCAAACAAACTATAAACGTATCATGTTATAGAAATCAACTAGACGAAATAATAGACACCAAACACTCAACGCCAGATAGATGACATAATCAAACAGTTAAGCACCAACTAGACGAAATAAGCAAACTCATACCTTAATGTATCTTAGGAAAGGCTATCTTGTCTGCACAATCAATCTATGTCAACATGATATAACTTCACAATATATCAACTCAACATAATTAAGGCCATGATGTTCATAACAGTAACTAGCTAACATGTTCATATCATGAACTCAAACAATTGTCATTCATGCATAATAATCACATATGCACAGTCGATCTAAATTAGTACAACACAATAGCACAAATATGTCGACTCATACTTGAATGTCATAACTCAACCATCTGCATAGGCCAATACAAATTGTCATTATACATATAAAATCAAGATATTAATTAAATAACCTTAATCGTCAAGTTAACTAACATAAACAACAACGAGTTAACATATAACATCCTCATCAATAGCATATAGCATAATCATCAAGTTAACTAACGTAAAACAACAACAATGCATATAACAACAAGTTACTGTCATTCATGAATATTCGACGCATGTGCATATGACCACACTAATTCACTAGCATCTACCATGCATGTAACCACAACAACAATAAAATGGAAAATATGTATATAACCATAATGCATATAACAATAAATTAACCAACATACCCGCATGCCATACATACAACTTGGATGACAATATTCTCTTACCCCTGGGTCCACTGTTGCAACCTCGCTTTGATGATCTGCATCTCTTAATCTATCTCAATCAACACATTAGCATCATAGCATACCAATAGCATCATAATGACCCAAAATGCATACAATGACCTCATGATGTATGTGTGACCTACTATATATGCATAACTATAACCGTGACAATGCATGCATAACAACATATATACATCGATATGGATAAAAAATGCATATAGAACCATACACTCATGACGAAACATCCCACAACGACACCATCAACCTTCACATGATGACATCACTACAACAATGATCAACACCATGCAAATGCAACAAGAACATGGACTACAAGCATAAGGAACACATATGAAACCGACTTAAATGCATGACCAACACACCGCCCATCCAGTTGGAGGGGTGAACCATACTCTGATACCACTCTGTGGTTTCAAATATGACCCAAAGAGAGCACAGCATGCTCTAATGCCACCCTGTAACAGCCTCATCCCACATCTACCCAAGTATCTGGCCAACCAGGGTAAACATGTGATGAGAGGCTACTATGATCTTATTCAACCTTCTAGGTGACCTTAAGGAAGAGGAATCGATGAAAACACATCACACGGACCTTCCACATCAACAACCAAAACTCCCAGGAGACATCCTAATCCCTCAAGTAACTGGCCCTTGGGTCCCACTAAGCTTTTAGACCATTCAACCCCCAGACGCTCCCTTGATATGGGAAAGGATGTGTTTGGGAGGATCTGGACACTCCCACAGCATGGGCATGCATTCGTCCAGGGAATTTTTTCCTCAGACCTATGCCAACATCCCTGGGATTTGAGCCACTTTTTCAGGCCCAAAGCCCAAGTCACTGCCCAAAACTCAGTGACACTTTTAGAAATGAAATATAATAGTAGAATAACGATGCAAAGCAAACACTTGAACAAGTACTTAACTGGACCCCTACCATCCATGACAAGCATTTCGTTAAACATGTCACAAATATGTAATCTACTGGTTTAAACAACATATTTGAGCATAAGGGTCTCATACTTATCTAAGAATTGCTAAGAAGCATTTTTCCCTTATATCATTAACTAAATTATCATCAATTAGGTCATAGATACATTGTTAATTCATTTAAAAATAAAACATGATGAGAGCCATACATTATCACCATCATAAAACACATTCATGACTAGCACATAAACAACGATCACGTAACAGCCATATAATCCACATAATAACAAACATATTTACCCATCAATACAAGAGGAAAAGAGCTCTTATTTCCATAAGCAAAATGCAACCAAGTTTGGTACATCCATGTTACGCCAGACCATAGACATGGTTGAGCCGAATCTCTCTTCAGCCAGTCACCCCCTTGTCTTATTCCAAGCATGAATGTGGGATCTCATAAAACTTGTCAATAAAAACCAAACGAGTGCTTCCAAAGGCCAAACCACCTCAACCCACAACCAGTGATTCCACCTCACAGTCAGAAATCACAACCATCACTAGATTAGTCTCCACCTAAGTTGTCTAGGGCTTAAGAGTGTTTTTTTTCCAACCAAGGCTCTAGGACTAGTAACTCAACCCACAGTTGTTTCTGGGCTCTAGATATTTTGTGCAACTAAGGCTCTAGGACTAGTAACTCAACCCACCAAGGGCTCCAAAGCATTTTTCCAACTAAGGCTCCAAGACTAGTAACTCAACCCAAGTTGTTACAGGGCTCCAGAGAATTTGTCCAACCAAGGCTCCAAGAACTAGTAAATCAACCCACAACAAAACGAACATGAGAACTAACCAAAAAACAAACAATGAAATGAACCCACAACACCATGGCTATCCAGGAAATGGAAAGGTTAGGCAAATCCACTGTCAATCTAGGCAATCTCCATGCCAATGATAGTTCATGACCAAGAAACCACATGCATATGCCATGCATACCAAAACTAGTGAGGAAAACATACATGCAACTTGGTACCTGCAAACATAATCCGATGCAGTTGTTGATCCTGATGTCCTCTTACGCTTTCATGCTCTTCCTTTTCATTCTTTCTCGAAATCTCCAAGTATGCCACACTCTCCAAGAGTGCTCCAAGAAAACTCTAAGTATCCAAGAGTATTAGAAAGGGAGAGAAAAAAAATGAGAGCTCCAAAACTGCACTGACCAAAATCACTGAGAAAAATCTTGCCAACTAATCCTTGGAAGCATTTTTATCAATGAGGCCTTTATTTTCTTCATTTTCCTCCTCAGATGCAACCTATGACCTTTCACCTCCCTTTTCTCCTATTTTCCATTATTTTCATAAATAATTTCTAATAAATGCCACTTTGCCTTTCCAAAGTCTTTGACATTGCCTTTTCCAATTTTCATAGCCATAATAAACCGACATGAACACCCACTCGTATATTTTTCCCACCATTCAGCTTTTAATACGTGTCCCGTCACCTTGGTCTTATATTTGTTTACATAGATTTTTAACCAGGGTTGTTACACATTAGCCACTTCAAACATGACTAGGCAGAGCATCTCAACTCAATCATTTATTACCTTTTCAAATGGTATAAGTATATGGAAATTGAGAAGCATGAATGAATGAACAAAACCACTATATGTTTCAATATATTTTTTTAAATGAAATCTATATAACTCAAGCTATAACACGTATATCATCAACCCGTCATTATTCTTAAACCCCATAAGTTAAACAAGGCAAGATATTTGTAAAATAATGAGGTAAAAATATGTAGCAGAAATTTAGAAACCAACCATGAATAATTCCACGCGGAGCATGTCTCAAAACCTAGTGAGCATGGTATACAACATGCCAAGATTTTTTCTTTTTTCAAATATTATAAATCTATCATACAAAGCTTTGTTATGTTATCCCATGAATGTTATTTTAAACTCCAACATAGAATAATTCAAATGCAAAGCATAGGTTATTGAACAACATGTTATGTCGCATGTACAAATTTGCTTTTTAAACAATGAACTCAACTAACATAACTTTTTTTTACCATTGAGTACTTCTTGAAACTAGTTGATCATTGTTTAAGGTATACGAGATACAATAAAGAATGTTTTCTCTTAACATTAAACCAAACATGAAAAATATTTCAAGTTTTATGAAATTTTAGTTACAACCTTAACATAATTATGTCGTTACAAAGTGCACAATGTTAATTGCATAGATTAAACACAATGTAAAGTGAGAGTATGAGTGAATGCAATCCACAAAACATGTGCTGATGAGAAACAAAACATGATGTCAATAGTAAATACTCTATTTGCTACAAAAGAGATCTCATCCGCCATACATACAATGTCTTTTGAAGAGGAGTGAAATGCATGAAAAATAGGATGAGGAAAAAATCTTATTTTAAACATTAAACCAAGACATGCATATAAAGTAAAATAATTATGATTTTATCTTTCTAAGCAGAGGAAAATAAGACAAAAAAATCATAATATTATACTAAACCAAGCCAAGCTAAAACATCTTCTAATAAAATCGTGCTACATTAATGCTCAATTTAACCACATAGATCATTCACCTTCTAACCAAGATTTTCATTTGTTGCAAAGTCATTTCTTAGTTTAAATATCTACCAACAATTCATTGTGCAACAACTAGGACCTTTTTTTAGCTTTTTCCAACTTTCCTATAAGCCAAACAATGATACATATGTACACCACATTTGTGCCATGAGTCACATGTTTAGTAGTGAATTCATATTCAAAACTTGCAAAAGAGAAACAATATGTAGAGATGATCTCCATGTTGATTTTTCATAAGTCTTCTAGCCGATAATTACTTCTAATGATTTTTACTTTAAATCCTCTTGGATTTGCATTCATAGATAAGCAATTACACATAAGATCTTTAAAAATAGAACAAAAATGGTTGTAGGATCATAAAGATATGACCAAACAAGAAACCTAAACATTTTACCCTGGGAAAGCCCACATGGGTGAAAAAACCAAAAACCTTTTCCTTGAAGAAATTCTTCAATTCAACAATAGATACATCTATGTCAAATACAAAGTCAAACTAACTAATGACATATCCTTGGTCAAATTTCCCTTTAGACAATTCAATATGCTACCCAAATAATTTGGTCTAGTTTGATCTGCTAGGGACGAAATTCAACCTCTTTTTGCACCCAATAATTTTGGTTCTACTGCTTTGGTATGCCCAAATACTTTGCATTCAATTTGTCCTTAATCTACCTTAGATTTGTCCAATAATCTTCCTAAGATCCACCCTTTGTTCTGCCTATGATCCGCCCTTTTCTCTTTGCCTAAGGTGATTTGAATTCATGCCTTTCGGAGTAGGACAAACATCCTATATATGGGCATTTCAAGAACTCAAACATGTGTTTCCCTTCATTAGGGCTGACTTCATCATTTGGAGGGCTTACTTGTCATTTGGAGCCAAAAATTCAATTTTGAAAAAGAAATGAAGAACATGTCTTATATATATCAAGGGCTAAATTATTAATTATGAAGACCGACCATAGCTACAAAATTCAACACTCCATATCATATTAAACCCTTAATGATGGTTATTTGAAATAGAAAATTCATATACCATATGGTCACATGAACTCATGTCAATCTTTCAGAATAATTTAATTAGTGGGAACCCACCTACTTTAACTTAATAATAACATGGGGATATCATGCTTTGCAATTCCTTTCAAGATTTAACAAAGGTAAACCATATATTGGTCAATAACATGGAGAGAAAGGGGGTGAGGAAGAGATCGAGAGGATGGACTCCTTCCACACACACTAAAGAGCACTAAAGGAAAGAATATCCCTGAAGAATTGTCTTCATTGTGTTAGATGGGAAGTGGAAGGGATGTCATGGTTTAGCTAGCTAGATGGATACGTGAAGCATTCTATAGTGATTTGTTTGGTTGAGCATAGGAGAAATTGGGTTGGGTGAGTGACATGAGTATCCATAACATGTTTAATGGTCTTATAGCTCAACTCGGGGGTGACATCTATTGAGGAATATTTGTGGTTGTGTGGAAAATTGTTTGCCAACAACTAGTTTCACTATATTGCCTTGTTCACTGGATAAGTATTCCATCTTTGATATGACTTGTTGTACTACATTATTGTTTATATTTTTAAATCTAATCTATGTTTCTTATTTGTTTCTTGGAATGGAATTCATGAATTGATGTACTATATGTATGATTGTATGCATGCCCTGTAATTAAGAATTCCTTAAGAGTTTTTTTATCATATTACCTTCTACATAAAGTTTTATGTTTGTGTTATAATTACATTGAAAGGATGTGAGCCTTTATAATTTGAACTACTTTAGTGCACTGCATTGAAATATATGTCATGCTTATATATTTATGTATTGCATTTGAAGTTGGATGGAAATGACCATATGTTAGCTCTAGTTGTTATTCATATTGTCATGGCCACAAGCCAAGCACTAATATGAAATAGGCACTTTGAGTCTATTAAGGATATCCAAATATCATGGATCTAGCATTGAGTGTAAACCCCTTTGTTGAGTATGAGCTTATAACTTCGACAATGCCTTTCAAAAGAGGTTTAGTCTTTTGAAGAGCTGAAATGAACCATTGGGGCATATCAAAAGATGTGTTCCTTTTGATCATTTTGCAAGCCTCGATGGTTTAACAAGGCATATTGAAATATTTGTTTCTTTAATAATTTAAAGAGCTTCAACGATTCATCGAGGCATATCAAAATATGTGTTCCTTCCAATCTTTTAAGAAGTCGTGGCAGTTCATCGAGGCATATTGAAAGATCTGTTCTTTGAAGAGCCTTAGTGGTTCATCAGTACATATTGAAAGATGTGTTCCTTCTAAACTTTTGAAAAGCCTTAATAGTTCATAGGGGCATATTGAAATATGTGTTTATTTGGTCTTTCTGAAATCCCCATCAAGGCATATTAAAAGAAATGTTCCTTCAATCCTTTAAAGGGCATCGGGGCATATCAAAATACATTTATTTTTTTAACCTTTTAAAAAACCCCGATAGTTCATTAGGGCATATTGAATAGTGTCCCTTTGGTATTTTGAAGTGGCCCAAGGACTATGACTTTCAAAGGATGAGCCAAGGGTTGATGACCGAAAATGTAAAAGTTATTTTGAATAAGCTAAAATAAGGTCATTTGAATGGAAAAATGTGGTAAGGGATATAAAGGGATCCTAACTAGTGGAAAGAAGAAGAAGAACATAAAAAAAATGGCCCCTCTTCCTCCACAAGGCTACAAATGGGGATGAAAACATTACAATCCATAACTTTTAATGGAGGATTGATCCCATATGCTCTACCTAAACAATCATTTGAAGGGGCATGTTTTTTGTAACCCTTAGGTCCCTTGTTTGGATTCATAGCATGAACCTTGAAAAATGCCACATGGACTACTTATAGACTCCAACAACTTGAATGTCCCTAGTTCCTTAGCCTATTTATTTTTCCTTCCCATCAATTGACAATCCTTCTTGAGTTGTCCATAGACACGAAAAAAACAAACATTTGAAAGGAATACCAACATAATCTAAATATTGTTGGTAGAAAAAGTCCTATCTTAAATATCAATGCTATATAGTAAGCCTTCCTCTAAATTGGTCCATTGTATATCTTCATTATAATGTTCATCCTCTCAAGGCTGCAACTATTCCATAAGTCCGAGAATTCCCCTAATTTTCTAGCCCTTAGAGTCCCTTAAAGTATGATTGCTTGATCCACATTTATAACATTATGAAATATTATTTTTCTCCATCCTAAGATCAAATGATAGAAATTTCTCAATAAAATGACAACAATGGTATGCAACTCAAAAATCACCTCTTTCCCAGAGGCTTCCTATCTCTCAACCATGTGAAATTTCAACTTAACGAACATTATGAAATATAAACAAAACAATAACAACAACAAACAATAATTTAATTCCTAACAACCCTAATTCATTGGGGAATTCAAGATATAAGGTACAAAGGCATTTCAAAAGTTTTATTACTTTAGGAAAATCTTACCATGCATGTAAAATATATGAAAACACTTATGACAATTGTAAATACAACTATAAATCTACCCTTATATTCTTAAATATAATGTTAAATCACTTAAAATATTAACCCTTGACTTGTGTCAAATCAATAAGACACACAAACTTATAAATTACAAACCATGAAGAGTATGGATGGTTGAAATTAAAATCTACAGTAAGATTATGCAATTAAAAACTTCATTAATTGCATGAAGATGAAGTTCATGTACCATAGCCTTAGCATAATGCTAGTGTTGAAAATGGCACCAAGAAAGGGTTCTAATTTAATTTCCCCTGGAATTAAATTAGAATAAAATTGTAATTCCACATCACATGAAAACTTGTACGAGTTAACTAAGTTAGGATGACTTAGTTGGTTTGGTTAATTTGATTTGAGGGTCAAACTAGAGGCATCTAGAGTGTCTCCTACATTATAGAAACCCTAGTTGAGTTTATTTTGAGTTGTAATTAAATAACGCAATTTATCTAAGTTAAATTCAGTTTAACTAGTTCTAACAGATGGAGGAACTCGAGAGAGGTCAAAGTGTGGAAATTAGATTTAATTCACATGCAGTGATTAATCAGATAACTGATAATTCACTCATAAATAAATCGTGCATGTCAGTTCTGAGAAAGACCCAGTTGAGATTGGAGTTCAAGGGTAGTGTACTATCAATTGAATAATTATCCAAATTGTACATGTGGTGCATGCAGTCAGAGGAAGGCCCCTAATGGATTATGAAGTATGGATTGGGAATTTCCCTAATTAATAGGACCTAATTACCCCAGGAAATTGCACAAGGAAATAGGGACTTGGGAAAGCCAAAAATTGGATAAGTATTGAACCAGGCTTGTCTAAGAATCATTGAGACAGATAGAGATAGTGCAGAGGTTTCTCAACTTGGAGAAAATCATTGTAATCTTCTCATATTCTTTAGCTTGTGCAATATAAAAATAGAAGGGTTTTTAGCTAAGTCTTTTCCCAAGAAAATCTTTGTGTTGTGCGATTGAAATTCTTTCTCTTTCATGTTTTGTGATTTCAATATCTAAATTGGTTTCCGCAATTGGTAGAGTAGATTCAAGTATAATGTTTTAAAATATTACAATTATCACTTGAACCTATGTGGATTTTCTACAGCTATTATAATCCTCTAGCTCTCCAGAACCCTAGTTAGGGAAAACCAAAAAATCCTTAGCTCACAAAAATGAGATCCAACAACCATGTTCATATCAAACAAGCATGCCCTCCAAGGCAAGATGTCTCCTCCTCTTTTCACTCAACAAGTATAACCTAGGATTTCATATAAAAATCCTAATTTTAAAATCTCTAAGATATGAAACTCGACCCTAGTTTCAATATTCTCTAAGAAGCCAAAGAAAGACTAGCAATTCCAAGAGAAATATAGAGATCAACTATAAGAGAAGATCCAAGAGAGAGAGAGAGAGAGAGAGAGAGAGAAAGTGGTGTGTTCCTCTTGGTCACATCTCCACACATTTATGAACAAAAATTAATAAGCAAAGAGAGACCATCATCTCTAACTAATCCTTCAAAAGAGTACACCCTAATATCTCATAAGAAAAATATCCCAACAAAGAAATTCTCTCTAGCTTTCATGGCTTCTCTCAGGGTTTCCTCATGAACCTTGGCGACTCACTCCAAGAAGACAACTATAAAGAAAAGAGTAAAAACGATGATTTATTAAATAAATTTCTCCTTCCTCTACATATAGGAGAGGTAAGGGCCAACAATACATATATGGGTCTATGCCCTTGCAAGCAACCTACAAAGATACATGTAGGTTCATACATGTACTAGAGTACTACATTGCAAGTGTACACATGTCAAGCTCCAAGGTGATGTCATCCACAAGCAAGGCTCCAAATGCAAGAGTTCTCAATAAGATGCATCAAATTCTCTTCCCACACGCTTCTAATGACTCAAATCAACCTTCCAACTGATGTACTCCATCGGGTCCACTCCCCTTGCATGAAAACCATCATAGCGTAGGTGTCCCAAAGATAACTCTAGGTTATTGTGTAACCATCCAAGATACCTCATGTTGTCCAATGCCCAATGTCCTTGTCCAAGATACTAAATACTCCTCCTAATCCAACACAAGGTTTCCTCCAAGTAAGTAAACTCCTCCATGTGATCAACATGTAAAACATCACCAAGCTATATGAAGATCTTCAATGCCCCAAGGAATTTTATCACGTAATCACCTAACCAAAGTCAAACTACCATTGAGTAGGCCATATCCAATGTGCAAATCCATCACAAACATCTCGGATATACACCATGCATTCATAATCTCACGAAACACCCCAAAACATGGTTTAAACACTTTTATAGTAACGCTAATATCTAACAAAAATCATGGAACACTACACTCAAGGTGAGGATTCCGCCTCCCAAAAAAACACTTTTCCTCTGTAATTTGCTTTGTGTACTCTCTATATTTAAACTTGAATACAAGCCATCCCTTGGCTAGAATGTGGAATTTCAACATGCACCCTAACAACAAATGATGGTCCTCATTAATAGGTATAAATCAAGGCTCATCTGACCATCCTGCAACATACATTTACCTCTCTCTTTGCATTTTATAACACCTTTTTGGACTATAATGTGTTTATCAGGGTGATTAATGAATGTTTATCATATCTTGTGGCCTAACATGATTAATGTTTAGGAAAAAAAAATATTTATTGTGCAGAAGTACGTTGGATACCAATTGGAGGAAATGTAGGAGGCTTGTTCACTGCATTAACTCGTCACCCAACTCCATTGGCTATTGGGCAATTACTACACTCATTGGTTGCGAGGATCTTAGACTAGATCCACTATTGTAAAGATTTTGGAGGGAAGCATCCCTCCTTCCAATGACGTTGCCCCCTCACTTATTTTGTATAAATAAAGGAGCCCAAGAGCTCAATATGATTCAAATTTTTAGAGGAGCATAGTGATTGTTAGAGCTAGGAGCTTGTATTTTTCATTTCCATCTCCATATTATGTGTTTGAGAACTTTTTCATATCAATGTGTTGAGAAATGTAACTAGTTTCGTTCTTCATAATTATTGTGAAGGCTATACAAAGAAGCAATTCTACCTCATTTTGGATACACACACTTCTCAAGTTCGATCTATCAAGAAAGAGTTCAATCTAAAGCTAGGAAGCTGGAAGAAGAAGAGCTAAGGTCTAGGAGAAGGAAGAAGGACAAAATATATTGTTTTTGGACTTTGTCTCTCTCACACGTGCGAAGATCTAGGGTTTATGGTGCTACAGAAGGAGGTCAAAATTTTAGGTCCGATTTGTAGAAGGACAAAGTGTATAATCTTGTAACTGGAAGGGAGAAAACCCTATATTGACCTTATTGACCTTGGAGATTTTTCTTTCTCTAGGAAGGTCTTAGGAAGAGGTTGAATTAGGGTTTCCAAAGTAGTTGCAATGACAAAATTGCAAGGTCGAAGTTGCTGGATGAGTTGCAGTGTTGAAGATGGCAGGTTGAAGTTGCTTAGTACAAATCAAAGGAAGGACTTGAAGAAGGGTCGACTTGGTACTAGGAGAAGGACTAGTCTAGGGTTTGGGTCTTTGTATCTCATTTTAGTCAAATTCTAAGAAGCAAAGAGTTTTTGGGTTTTCCCCTTGGAGGGATCTTGCCCTAGCTGAGAGCCTAATATTTGTGTCCTCTATTGTTGCAGTTTATGTTCTTGATATTTGTTTGATGAAAGATCTAACTAAAAGGACACTACAAAGCTAATAAGTTCATAAGCAAATATTAAGGTTAAGTAAAATAAGATTAATAACTTCATTTTCAATTTTCCAACATGGTATCAGAGCTAAGGTGAACAAGGAAGGAAATTGGAAGGATATTAGAAGGAATTTATTGTCAAGGAGAAGGGAAAAGGAAAATCTTAAGAAGATATTGAAGAACAAGACTTCAAAGAGGATTGAGGACTCATTTTTCGAAGCCCTAATAGGAGGGTTTATACTAAAGAAGATCAAGACTATATCAAAGGAACAATTCAAGAAGGGTGTTGATCTCTCTTGAAAGAAGATATATTTGGAAGCCATTTTTGTAGAAGGCATCAAGGATATTGGAAGTTTTTGTTTCCCAGGAAACATATTTCAAAGAAGACTCTTAAAGGATATTGAAGGTGTTAAAAAGGTTAAATACATCATCAAGGAGAATCTTGATCTCAACTAAGTAACATATTACTAAATCATGCTTGAATCTTCAAGTCATATGGGTTATTTCTGTAAAGAGAGTAACAAGCTCGTTGGGGCATCAAACTATCTAGCATGGAAGAAAATAATTGACTTGTCAATACTCACAAAAAAAGAAGTAATGGAATATGGGGAAATTACTAAACCTGAGAAATATAAGACACATGAACTAGAAAAGTAAAATAAAGGGGGAGTAAGGGCTCAAAAGGATCACAATTGAATCAATTAAGGATTATCTTGTTCCATTTGTTGCAAATTTGAATACTTCCAAGGCCATGTATTTCAAGATAGTGAACTTATATTTGGTAAGTATAGCAGGACAAAAGATGTCAATGAGGAACAATTTGTATAGAATGAGAAAACAAAGGATGAGGATGTGTCATCCTTTCTCATGAGAGTCTCTCAACTAAGGTACCATCTACAAGGACTTGGGGAACCAATCACTAATTTTGAAGTAACCACCTACATACTAAATGCATTGCCACCAGAATGGACCAGATTTTGAAAGAAGCATCTACTCCAAGAAGGATTCAACTCCCTTCGATGGGTTGAGGGCACAATGCATATTGGAAGAATCGAGGATAAAGTTCAAGGATGATATTGGATCATATGAGAAATCTCAAGCCTTTCTAGTCTAAGTCAAGAAGTTGAAGAGGTGAAAGTTCGGTAAGTATGAGAAGAAAGACATGTCCAAAGTGTAATGTTTTGGATGCAATGAATTTGGACACTTTAAGAGGGATTGTCCAAACAAGAAAAACAACAAGAGAAAGGAAAGGAGTGAAGCTCATGTAGCCGAGGTCGTGGGAGAACCTGAGAAGAATTCAAAGAAGGAAAAATTGAAGGATTTTTACTACTAAAGAAGGTTCATTGAATGTCAAGTTCTCCGTGAAATTTAACCTTTCCTTTAGGATAGTATGTTTTGCATGGCATCATAGAAAGAAGCATATGAAAGTAGCATGTCTAGAATTTACATGGTTAAGTTGATTTGTAGATATCAACTAGAAAGGTGAATATATATACCATTTTTGCATAATGTTAATCCATGTATTGTCTAACATTGTGTTAGAAGTTATCATCCTGCTTAGTTGAATCATCTTGTTTCAGGAAAGACCATCATTTTGGAAGGACTTTGGGAAAAGCATCACGGCGATGTCACTAAACATTCCATGTAATTTGGAACCAATATTGGTAAAGGGATGAAGGAATGTAATGGTTCATGATGCAAGCTCTTTGTAAGATATATAAATATCTAGATGATTGGATGAAAGCATAAGAATGCGTGTCGGATAAGATTCATATGTGTATAATCTTGTGAAAAAAAAGTTGGTCATGAAATATGCTTAGGTGTATGGATATATGATACTTTAAAAGAATAAGTTTTGACTTAATTAAGGATGTGTAAAGAATAGACTTTATCTAGAATATATATAAATGATTAACATCCAGTAGATTCTTCAGAAGAAAACTTAAAAGTTGTAACTTGGTAATCAAGTTTTATCCTTGGGCATTGCATGCATGAAGGAAGAATCATATGGAGATGGACCATGAGGATGTTGATGGAATAAGAAGGTCATCATGATAAGGTAAGTTTTATTTCATTATGGTTGGTTATCTCATTAACATATTATTTTTTATACCCGAAAGAATGTTGCAAGAAAATGTTATGGTAGTTGAGGTGAGTTCAATTGTATGGATGAAAAATATTGAGGGAATCTTGATATTGGCTATCTAGCAACCGTGAGGTTAATATATGGACATATTGGGATTAAAGGGTAGCAGTGCACGAAGATAACCTAGAGGTCAAAGGGAGATCACTTTCAAGAAGTTATGATCAACTTGAAGTTTTGGAAAGCTCAATGTAATGCCTTCATATAAAAAAATAAAGTGTTAAGCAATAAGATTGGTTTGGAACCTATCACAAGATTGAAGAGAGAAGGTGGCTCCATGATACCTTGAAAGAAAGAAATCTCGGTGATGCAGTGGAAAAAGGGAGTTGGAAAGCTATGGAGAATTAGTAATTAATACTCTTATGAAGACAATTTGTAAGTCTTATGATGGTGAGTTCCCAAATATAAAGGAAGTTTGGATCTCCTCTGATTTTGAGAGGGAGCAAAGGAGTCTGCTTGTATAGGAGAAAGGTTATATTCTCAAGACTAAAGGAGAATATGGATGTCCTCTCAATTCGAGAGGGAGTGATGTTGGACATTACATGTGCATTATCCTCTTCAGGTGATGAAGTGAGATGGACAAAGGATTGGATAAGCATATGTGGTTTCCTTCGAGATATAACATCCAAGAAAGAAAAGGAACCGACAATCTTTGAGGATTTGACAGGTATCTAAGAGAAGAGTGGTCGAAGAAGACTAATATTATTTGAGGACTCGGGATTTTGTTAGTTTTTGAAGCATCATATGTGTTCTATCCACAATATTTGGTGGAGATGCTATAATACATGAGATCTCCAAAACCCATAAATTGTTTCTATAAATTCCACCTAGAAGTGTCTCAATTAGATTATTAGTCATTTTTAAAATATTACCTAAGTCTAAGCTTAGGGAATATGGTTAATTAATAAATATTAATTGAGATAAGGTTAGAATAGTCTAGAAACTCACACAGATTGATCCAAAGATGATCCTAGCCATTGATTAAGTTTTAATCTTGGTCGTTGGTTCTCCTACAGTGGATTATAAGAGGAGATCGATGTGGTGATGGAGAACATAATTGAACACCAGAGTCACTCGGAAAATCTAATTTTCCATAGTAGCAACATTTAGTTACTGGAGAGTTCGAGCTTCAGGGAAGGGTAGAGACAGTGATCCGAAGGAATTTTTCGAGATCCGTAGAGGCAGCAGCAAGAGGTTTGATTTATTCCCAGTGAGGCAACACAAAGGATTATGCAGTTGCTTTAGAGAGGGAAATTCGATTTGCTAGAGAGAAATTTGTTCTCAATCCTAGAGGGGCAGAGGTTACATAGGGTCGAAAAGACAATTTCCTCAGTAGCAGAAGGCAGAATGAATTCATCAGAGACTGATTGGAGGCTTGATGTCATAGTGAGTACGCAAAGTAGCGGAGAGGCTGATGCAAAGGGATGCAAAGGGTCCAGGAGGTTGAGTTTTCTAAAGGTGGGTTGTGTCGGGATTGCTTGTGGAGGAAGGGTAATTCCCTTCAATATTTTTTCCCAGATTTTTCTTGTTGTGGATTTCCAGTTTCAAGCATCCTGATTGTACTCATATTTTCACTACTGCATAATAATAAAAACGCTCATTGTTGAACCGATTTTCCCAAGTTTGGTTTTTCTGGGGACATTTGTCCAAAAATAATGGTGTCAAATTTTATGTGTGTGCTAGTATTTTCTCAGTTTGCAACGTTATTTATTTTTTGCAAATTTGATTTGTGAAGGTTGTAGTGTGTTTATTTCGATGTTGTTGTAGCAATAAACTGAATAATTAATTTATTAGTTAGAATTAAAAATACTAGTTGCTACAATAGCAATTCGACAGTCAATTTTTCACATGGTATTAGAGCGTGATTGATCAGCCGAGGAACTCATAAGCGAAGAAAGAAATTTCATTGTTGATCCAGGTGGATATTGGTGGCCACCCGCCTATTCCACTTGGGCCCCCACCATTGTCTCTTTCAGTTTTTCAGTTTTGGCATAACTTACTATTTTTAGCAGTTTTTCGAGTCCTGAACTTCCGGAGCCGTTTTGAGGCCCTAAACGACGTTTTTTGGGTATGAAATTTGTTGCGATTTGATCATCAAATCGTCACAAAAGTTGTAGTCCTCAGATAGAGCTTTCTAATGATGTATCATGTGCGTCAAACGGAGATAGTATGCCAAAGTTACGTCCCTGGGAAGTTGAAACACCAATTTACCCAAACGGGGCCCATAGTTTTGGCGCTTCATCTCCTAGGGTTAGGTTTTTGGGATGTTGAGGGTTTTCCATTGCTTTGTTTAACAAATAAAGCCCCCAGCCCATTGGACCAGTTCAATGTCTTAGAGCGCCACATCCTAACATGAGGCTACCAGCGGCTCAATAAGTTGTGACTATATTCTACCCAGCAAATTTCCTGCCTTTGATATTAAATTGTTTACAGTACTTCACGCACTGGCTTATGGTTATGTGTTTATTCTGTTGCGTTCCTGCATAAATCCGGATCAATTGTTCAGTGAAAGAAGAAGGTCGAAATTTCTAGAGGTAGTGCAATGCATTGCTAGGCAGAACGAGTTGCTGGGGGGAGTTTGATTTTTTGATGCAATGAGGTAGAAAAAATTGACTTTCTAGTTTGGGTGATTCTAGCAGGTAGAGTGATCAGCTCAGATCTTCATTGGGCACATTTTTGGTTGGATGTATAGGGTTTTGGAGCAGTTCACTAGAGGAAAACCAGCGTCGAGTGGAAGAGAAAAGCACATACAACAGAGGGAAAAGTTTCTTCAGGGAAATTCGAATTCGAGTCTCAGAAGTTCGAATTTCCAAGAAGATTGGGAGTAGCAGCTAGCAGATATACGCATTCCAGAAGAGAGTGTGAGTAACAGAGCAATAACCAAGCAAAGGGTAAGAGGGAGTTTTTGACAGTTTTTTCTTTTTTGAGATGGCCATTGCAGAGCTTCTAGATCAGGATAGGTTGGTAGATCTTCCAACTACGTCATTGTTGGGTCTGTTTGCTGGGTAAACTAACACAAGTATTTTATTATCAATCTGGGTTTGTAAAACTTGGAAGCATGTCCAAAATATATGGATTTCAACTACATTCAATTTTAGAAGATGAAATATTGAATTTGAAGGAAATGCATATTACAAATATAAAACTTAACTAAATAATTTCTAATTCGATATGTAATATGTAGAAGAAGGGGCTCCTTACTTAGGAGAACTAGGTTGACCTTCTCTACAATACTACTTCTTGAACAAAAATCAAAATCACTAATGAACAATAGCTTAAGATGCATAAAATAATAATAGAAGAGGCTCCTAACTAAGGAGGTCCTTGTTGTCCTTCTTTATAAATTCATTCATCGTTAATGCCATTGTATGAAAACTGGAAATTTAGAAAATAACTTTAAACAAAGCAAGGAAGATGAATTCTATTTTCTATAATTGATAAGGTAGAAGGAGAGTTTAACTTAAACACTTGTTTGACCCTTCATATGCAGATCAGAATTTAGGCTAAGATTCATCAGCAAACATAAATGATCATCATACATCTAATTAATTGATTTAAACATAAAACGAGACTAGTTTAAGAAAATTCAGCTAAATTAACCAGAAAGTGCACTTAGCTCGGTATGGGGGCCCTCCACCCTTGCCTCACACACTGAAAGTACTACTCAGCTACTGAAACTGAATCAAGCATTCACCACTTTGAACTACAAAAAGAAGATAGAACTGATTTCTTCATTTAACTCACAAAGTTCAGAAATATCAAAGTGAAATCACACAAATTCTACATATTCATGCCTTCAATGTTCTTGGCTTAAATAACAAAATATGAAACAAAATTGACTAAAATGTCTCTAACATCCATGTCTATCTTTATCCCATCTATCTTGGTCGATCTCATCCATCCAATCACTCAAAATCTGGAGCATCCCACAAAAACTAAATTTGGCCTATTTCCTAGGGATTCCCTGAATGATAGGTCCTATTTGACCATCTTTGATCGGGCATGTTTTAGCTCGGTTTGACCAAACCAATAGGTACACGTCCATCCTTGGCTCCCAAGCTTTCTAAATATGTTCTCATCTCGTGCCCAAGTGTCCTACAAGTATGACTTCAATGAAGCCATTACATGAATTTTTAGTCCTGTCCAAAAACGCACTTAAAATCCAATTTTTGTAAAAACATATAAAAATTGAAAAACATAATTTATATACCTGAATATGCATAAATTGGTCAAAATAAGGTGTATATGGATGGTATATGGTTGGATATAATGGAAATTAAATGTATTTAATAAGCAAAATTGGATTAAAAAAACGAGGGCCAACATCTACCCCTTGTTGATTTGCAAGCATGTCCGCATGTTTGCTTCCTTCTCTTGGACCTTCTGATCTTTGATGTGGACACTGTAACTGATCCTGATGCTTCTTGTTGTGCTGCTTGTAGAATACAATCAATTCCTTTGTGTTGTTCTCCCTTGTAGATTTAAGCCATGACCTTTTGTCTCTCATAACTGTACTTCCATGTGTTTTTCTCATTAAGCCAGCTGTAAGCTTGCTTGGAAAGAAGAGCATTATTTTTTTCTAGTTTTCCAACTCGCTCATTCAACTTTTAATTTTCCACAGAGTTTTTACATAGTGACAATATGTGACAATTCCATGGTTGTGTGTAGAGGAATTCGATTTCATTTTACCTTTTTTGGAACAATCCTAGAGATTTCTCTGAGTTCAACCTCATGTTCATGTGTTTTCACAATACCACTTCTGTTAAAACTCCTCTTTGACATCTCAGGATCATCATGTTTTAATAGGTGGCAGATTCGGGCTAAACGGTGGCAGAAACTCGAACTTATAACTTGGAGTTTTAACTCTTGTTCAACAACACAATCCCGAGTTTCATTTATTCCTAAAATCCGTTCATCAATGAGGAAAATCCGGAGTCATTGCTTACCTGTTCTCTCCACAAGATTTCTGCAGTTTGTTGGAGTGTTTTATCAACACAGCTGACAGATATCTCGACTTCCAATCTTTGTTAACATCAATGTGTCCTCTTCTTATTTCTCCACACCTCTTTTGTTATTTCTTATGTTGTTCCTTTTTGGCCTAAGTTTCTTCGTCTTCTTCACAGCCTATTCTGCGTTTTGTCAACAATTTTGTCATTCATGAGGTGTTTGAACGCGTTCCTTTGGTTTGCACAGTGTTGACTTCTTCTCTCTGAGCCTGGTAATGGTCGTGATGATGAAAGAGAATGCAACACAAAGGTATGTTTTTTAACGGCAGAGGCTTTCAGTAGTTGCACAGGGTTTAATTTGTGGCACATCACTGTGTTTTTTAATATATGTTGACCGTTTCTCATGTCGACCCTTGACTCGGATGCCTTCGTGGCTTCGTTTCTCTGTTTTGCATGACGTCCTTTCTCCACGGTGTCTGCATATATCTTGTCACCATATCCCACGTTCTCTTCCATTTTGTTTTTTATTCATAACCAGCTTCATTGCTTTTCATGCCCACACCTTAACTTATATGCATCATAATTCATGTCCTTCGTTACATTGTTTCTACATTTCATACTTAGGTTTTGTCATTTGCATTGTGCACTCATTCCATACCTTGGATTTTTATCATATGATATTTTCATATTTCGCTTGTAGCTTAGGTTTTCAACATTTTTATTGCTTAATTTAATTTAAAATGACCTTAGAATGGTCATTTTTAAAATTAAATTTTCTATTATGACACTAACCTTTGTTGTTTTTGTAGGTCAACAAGAATTGGAATATTGAGCCTTTAATTTTTTATCCAAATGCTTAAAAATTTATTAGGATTAATGTGATGGTTTAAAAATATTATTGGGATTAATGTGATGGTATATGGAATGATGGTTAATGTAGGAGGGTAAATGTAGGAAAGGGGTAATGAATAGGTATAGGATTATAATGAATATGATTATGATGGGTAGGATGATGAAGGCAGTGTTTTGAAATGTAGGTAGAATATAGGTAAAATGTAATGGAACGCATATCAAGCTAAATTAGTCTTAACAATTTCTAGAAAAAATTTTAAAAATCGAGATTTTAAGAGAAATATTTTTTCACTTACTGTACTTGTACTCCCATAAATAGCTTGATGTCAATACTATTCGATGTCCTCATGATGGTTCTTCCAAGATAAATTGAAATGTAGAGACTTATTTTTTCTTTCATGTTTTTCGCATCTGATATTGATTGAGGATATTTGAATGTTAATGTTCTTCAGGTCCCTTCTGCAATTTGTAATTGATATTTTAGGTCCCTTCTGGCATGTACTTCAATCTTGAATGTTGATTTTTTTCACGTCCCTTCGGAAACTTGTAATTGATGTTTCAGGTCCCTTATGACATGTACTTCAGGCTTGAATGTTGATGTTGTTCAGGTCCCTTTTGCAGTGATGAAATAATGTTTCAGGTCCCTTTTGACATGTGATTGTCAACAATGTTTCAGGTTGCTTCTATCATGTAATTCAGGTCCCTTCTGCATAATATTTTCAATAATATATCAGGTCCCTTATCACATGTAATTCGGGTTCCTTCTGCAATACAGCTACTCAAGCTATTTGCATAGTTCTGTTACAAACTTCCCCCTTGCTTATGTTAAAACTTGTCCTCAAGTCTTGCATTTCTTGGAGGATTAATTCTGAAAAATCACACTGAAGTAAAAACAAAAAATAGAGAATTCATATTGGCCAAACAAGTTGGCTTTCCGATATGAATTTGAGTTTGTATTGTGCTAGTCTCCTGGATTTTCACAACCAAACTCTTTTATATATATATATATATATATATATATATATATATATATATATATATATTTTATTCAGAAAATAGGGACAAGATATTACTATGTTGTTCCATTATTTCCATATCAGTTTTTGTTGAAATTCTTTTTAGAAAATCATCTTTATTGATAGGCTTATTACTTTAAGCATATGTCTATTAACTGAAAATGAAATTGACACTTTATCTATTGTTTTTATTTTAACTGCTCCATTGTCAAAGATCTCCTCTATCTCATATGGCTCAAGCCAATGAGTCATAAACTTTGCTTTGGAATCCTTAAACTTGGAGTCAAACAACAGTGCCTAGTCTCCTTTATGAAAAAATGTGTTCTTGATGAATCGATCATGCCATTTTATTTTCTGCTCCTGCACTAGAGATGTATGCCCCACTACTTGTTGTCTTATTTCATCCAGTTCATTTAATTGAATCACTTGTTGTTGTTGTGATTCAGATAGTTCCATTCCCAATTTTGCTGCAAGTTTATATGTATGTATTTGAAATTCAATGGGTAACAAGACTTCCTTACCATATACCAACAGGTACGAATTAAATTTAATTATGTTCTTCCATGTGATCCTATATGCCCATAGTGCATCTTTTAACTTTTCCGACCAGTATTTTCTATTCATTTGCACAGTTTTTGTCCTGATATTCTCCAAAACTTTGTTAGTGGACTCCACTTGTCCATTTTCTTAGGGATGGTATGGAGTAGACTTTCTGTGTTTGATCTTGTACTTTTCCATAAGATCCCTTACAAGCTTGGAGGTGAATTGTGCTACCTGATTTGTAACAATTTGTCTTGGAACTCCAAACCTTACAAATATTTCTTCAAATAGAAAAGAAACCATTGTTTCTTCTGTTACTCTTATTACTTCCTTTCCCTCTACCCACTTAGTAACATAATTTGTACATACTAGAATGTACTTCTTTTTGTTTGATGGCGGGTTTATTGGTCCCACAAATTCTAGAGCCCATTTCTCAAATGGTTCTATGAGTATTTGTGGCTTCAATGACATTTCATCTGATAACACTAGTCTTCCAGTTCTATGGCAGTTGTCACATCTCTTAACATAGGCTTTGGAATCTTTGAAGATTGTTGGCCAGTAGTAGCCAAGTTTGAGCACCTTGTATGTTGTTTTCTTGTCTACAAAATTACCACCACATGGCTCTTCATGACATGCTTTCAAAATATATAAAATCTCGTCTTCTCTAACAAATTTTCTTATTAATAGATCGGAACTAGTATAAAAGACGTCACCATTGACCCAATTATATCTAGCACTTTATCTAATTGTCTTTCTTTTCTATTTATTTGTGTAATGGGATGGTAGTATTCAAGATGATAAATAGTTGGCTACATCTGCAAACCATGGAGTCTTAACAGTTATAGCGAAAAAAATGTTCATCTGGAAAATTATCTGAAGCAGGATTTGGATCACCAGGTGAATGAAGTATTGATAGAAATTTTGCTACTTGATTATCCTTACCTGGTCGATCTTATGCAGTGATGTTAAATTCTTGCATTAATAGCAACCATCTAGTAATTCTTCCATTTGTAATTGCTTTGTTTATTAAGTATCTTATGGTTGAATGATCTGTGTGAATGAATACTTGATATCCTGTTATGTAATGCCTAAACTTATTAACTGCATGTACTACAGCTAACATTTCTTTTTCCGTAACTTTATAGTTCAATTTTGTTGATGTTAAGTTTTTGTTTATGAAGTATATGGCATAATTAAATTGGTTCTCTTTCTATCCAAGTGATGCTCCTATAGCTGTGTCAGATGCATCGGTAGATATATGCAATGGAAATAACCAATTTGGTCCTCGAAGAATGGGTGCAACTAACAATTTTTCTTTTAATATTTCAAATGAATCTTGATAATTATTTGTCCATTGGAATTCAACATCTTTTGCAAGTAAATTGGATAGAGGTACAACTATTTTACTGAAATTTTCAATGAATCTCCTATAATAGCCCGCATATCCCAAGGAACTTCTTACTTCCTTTTGTGTTGTGGGTGGCATTAAATTCACAATGACTTGTATTTTTGCTGGGTCCACCTTAATTCCTGAAGAAGAAATATGGTGTCCCAATATTATCCCCTCAGTTAACATCATAAAACATTTTTCATTATTGAGAGATAGATTTGTCTCTATGCATCTTTTCAAAACTTTTTTCAAGATTTTTCAAACAATCATTAAATGGTCCGCCATATATAGTGAAATCATCCATGTAGACCTCTACACATTCATGGATTAGATCAGCAAAGATTGCAAGGACTGCTCTCTGAAAAGTAGCAGGTGCATTACATAACCCAAAGGGAAAAACATTATATGCATATGTTCCCCATGGACAAGTAAATGTTGTTTTATCCTGGTCTTCCAATGCTATCTTAATCTGATTGTATCCACTAAATCCATCAAGAAAAGAAAAGAATTTCTTCCCAGCTAATGAATCTAGTACTTGATCAATAAATGGTAAAGGGAAATGATCTTTTAATGTGGCTTTAATGAGCTCCCTATAGTCTACACATATTCTCCACTTTCCATTTTTCTTAGGCACCACAACTAAGGGAGAAACCCATTGACTATCAAAAATAGGATAAATGAATCCAACTTGTAATAATTTCTGCAGTTCCTCTTTCACTATTTCCTTCATCATAGGATTCATTCTTCTTTGCGGTTGTCTTACTGGTTTGATATGATCATCAGTGTAAATGTGGTGAATACATGTATTTGGATGAATTCCCTACATGTTTATGTAATCCCAAGCAAAAAATTTTGAGTATTTCTATAACAGTGATATTACCTCTTGTTCTTGTGATGATTCTAAATTATTACCAATATTCAAATTCCTTCTAGGACTGATTTCGATGATTTGAATATGTGAATTGGTAATTGAGTTAACATGAAAAATACTTTCAAATGAATTTTGTAGTGATTGAATAGTACAATTTTCCTGAAAACACGGATTTGAAATATGACTTGCAACTTCATATTGTGTTATTCTAAGTTGATCCGAAATATCAGGTTATGAGATGAATAGGTATAATAGATCCTCATTTTCTTCCTCTTCTCTAAAATTATAGACTTGATTAATACTGAGAACATATTGAGTTTATCTTTGTTGATGTTCATCACGCCATGATAAAAAAGAAGGAGATTGTGCTGGAGGATAGAGTGTAACATGTTTCCTTTCATCCCCATGTGCAATTATCATACTTCCTGATCTGCATTCAATGAAGGCATTTGTTGTGGCTAACCATGGTCTGCCTAGAATTAAAGGATGGCCTCCTAAATTTGTTTTTGGCTGCAAAATGAGAAAGTCTACAAGATACTCCCATGAATCTCGTGAAACAATGATATCTTCTAATATTCCTTCTGGTATAACTTTAGATCTATCTGCAATCTCTAAAATTGTAGTAGTAGGTCTAATATTGTTCAAATTCAAATGTTTCACAGTTTCTGTCATCAAAACATTTATTGTTGCTCCCAAATATATTAAAGGGTTTGGAACTAAAAAACTATTGATCGAGATAGTAACCATAGGGATCCCAGGGTCAATATATTTTTCAATTGTTGTTTTTGTAGACATGAGACTAGCTAATCTGCCAATGACCTGGATTGTGGGTGGATCTCTTTTCCTTCTGCCAGTTTACTTGATGCATAACTCCTTTATTTTTTGCATAAAATGAAATATGTTTTATTGTTTGTAACAAAGGAATTTTGACATAAGCAATCTTCAATTCATCCAAAATATCAAATTCAGGCAGAGACATTGGAATTTTTTGTTGTACTAACCTCTCTAGATAGGGTGGTGTTTGAGTCATAATAGATTTTCCTTTTTGAATTTGATTTTCTGGATGAGATTTCCGAGTTTGTTCTCCTTGTTCAATTTATTCTTCTATAATTGGTGGAGAATCTTCATGTAACACTTTCCCAGACCTTAAATGAACATCTTGTATGGGAATAATAGAGTATTTAGGAAATTATGTTGCTTCTTCCGCATTGTATGCTGGTTTATCCACTTTTTTATTTGGATTAGCTACTGGTTGAGCTGGCAGTTGAGTTGGTCTAGAAGGTGGTTGGTTAGAAGGCAGCTGAAGGTGTTGAGGTTGAGTTAGCATTGGTGCAGGATTTTGTGGTGGAAATGGAATTGGTTGAGGGTGTTGCTGGAATTGTTAGTATTGGAATGGTTGTTGAGGGTATGGTTGTTGGTATGGCTGCTGATATTGATATTGTTGAGGGTACATTTGTTGAGGTGGTTGGTTTCCATAACTATATCCTCTCCAACCTTGTGTAGGTTGGTTTTGATATTGTTGTGGAGGCCAAGCCTGCCATGGAATTGGAGTGTTCCATGAATTTTGAGGAGGATACTAATAATTATGGGGGTTTTGTGAGGGAATTGTTGAGGCATCCTTGGTTGCCAAGGTCTCCTTGGTGCCATATAGTAGAGAGAATCTATCCCTTATACTTATTCCATTTGCAACTCTTTCAATTTTGGACAGTTTTTCAGTTGCATGATTCTCTGTACAAAGTCCACACTTGTATACCTTCCAAAGGACATTCTCTAAGTGGATGTTTCTTCCTACACTTTGGACAAAAGATTGCTAAGATTTGATCTTGTTCTTCTTTCTTCTTCTTTGCTTTTAAGACATCAACTTGTGTTCCCATAGTGCTTAAGAGATCTGTTTTAAAATTTTCTAGTAAACTTCCTATTTTTGCTCTTGTTACTGCACTTGCTGCAGATTTGGAAGCTCTTGATGTAACATCATTTTTTCCACTTTTTGCTCTTCTCCTATAATATTTTTGACAAAGTTTCGCAATCTCATCAAATGGTGGGTTTGAGATATCTCCTTTGCCCATCACATTGAGAATATTTAAGTATTCATCTTTGATACCCTTAAGAAAAATTGTGCAGATGGTATCGGGATTCAAAGAATGTTGTTTGGACTTTTGTATATTGTAAAGAAATCTTTCTAAGTACTACTCCAAACTTTCATCTTCTTGTTGTGTCATTCTAAAAATATCTTCTTTTGAGTCTTTAGCCCTGCAATAGGCTTGATACTTTTTAAGAAAAAAATCCTTCATATCATCCCAAGAAGCAATGGTATGTTCTCCTTAACCCATAAACCATTTTAATGATGCCACTTTCAAGGTAGCGGGAAAGAGAAAAAGCTTGTGTGTGTCATCTGTGTATCCATAAGTTCTACATAAGATATCAAATTCGAACATAAATGAGTTAGGATCTTCTGTTGAAATTTTATAAAAGTTGAACAATACAGAAGGTGGAATGTTTTTCATTTTCACTTCTTCTCCTAGTATTTCTCTTATGTCTAGTATTGGGAAGCCAAAGGTAGCTTCCTGATCATTATCTTGTTCGATATCTTGTATTTTTTTGTTATCTTGCTCTCATTTTGCTTCTTCTTCTCTCCTTCTTTGTGCTTCTATTCTTTTGTCTTCCTCTCTTTTTCTCTCTGCTTCTAATCTCCTTTCTTCCTGTCTTTTTCTTTTCCATTCTCTTTGTTGTCTCTCGTATTCACGTATATGTTTAAGAGTCATAAGTGGCATATTAGATCCTTCTCCTTCTTCAGTCATTCCATGTTCAGAAATTTGTAATGTTTCAATATGAGGTTGATTTTGTGTTTCCTCAACTATCTTAATTTGTTCAAGGACATGTTTTTCTAATTGTTCAACCACTGGTTTTCTTGTTTCCTTTTTTCTTCCTAGGAAAGGAGTTTCTTTTGGTGATTGCTTTCTTTTTACCTCCAAGGCCAACAAGGTACATCTTTCAATTAGATTTAATCTTTGTCCTGATCTATGTTTCCTCTGACTCCTCTAGAGTAGGTCTCCCAACAACTGGTGTTGTTTGTCCTGATGGTCCTGCCCCTAAGGATGGTTGTATTGTTGGGGGTTTTTGTTTAATGAATCTACCTTTCTGATCTTTATCTCTAGGCATAAAGAAGCATAGCTAAAATAAAAACTATGTTTTTGTTGTTTTGGATGTATTGTTTTCTTTTCTTTTTTTATCTTCCTATTTGACTACTTTGAAATATGCTTCCCCCGCAATGGCGCCAAAAAAGTTGGGTCTATTTATTGGGTAAACTAACACAAGTATTTTATTATCAATCTAGGTTTTTAAAACTTGGAAGCATGTCCAAAATATATGGATTTCAACTACAATCAATTTTAGAAGATGAATTATTGAGTTTGAATGAAATGCATATTACAAATATAAAACTGAACAAAATAATTTCTAATTCAATATGTAATAAGTAGAAGAAGAGGCTCCTAACTGAGGAGAACCAAGTTGACCTTCTCTACAATACTACTTCATGAACATAAATCAAAATCACTAATGAACAATAGCTTAAGATGCATAAAAGAATAATAGAAGAGGCTCCTACCTAAGGAGGTCCTTGTTGTCATTCTTTATAAATTCATTCATCATTAAAGTCATTGTATGAAAACTATAAATTTAGAAAATAACTTTAAACAAGGCAAGGAAGATGAATTATAGTTTCTATTCTTTGATCATACAAAAGGAGAGTTTAACTTAAACACTGGTTTGACCCCTCATATGCAGATTATAATTTAGACTAAGATTCATCAGCAAACATAATTAATCATCATACATCTAATTAATTGATTTAAACATGAAACAAAACTATTTTAAGAAAATTTAGCTAAAGTAACTAGAAAGTGCACTTTGCTCGGTGTGGGGGCCCTCCACCCTTGCTTCGCACACTGAAAGTACTTCTCAGCTACTGAAACTAAATCAACCAATCGCCACATTGAACAACAAAAAGAAGATAGAACTAGTTTCTTCAATTAACTCACAATGTTCAGAAATATCAAAGTGAAATCATACAAATTCTACATATCCATGCCTTCAATGTTCTTAGCTTAAATAACAAAATATGAAACAAACTTGACTAAAATGTCTCTAACAACCATGCCTATCCTTATCCCATCTATATTGGTCGATCTCATCCATCCAATCACTCAAAATCTGGAAAATCCCACAAAATATTAAATTTGGCCTATTTCCTAAATGACAGGTCCTGTTTGACCATCTTTGACCGGACCTGTTTTAGCTCGGTTTTACCGAAACAATAGGTACACATCCATCCTTGGTTCCCAATATTTCTAAATATGTGCTCATCTCATGCCCAGGTGTCCTGCAAGTATGACTTCAATGAAGCCATTACGGGAATTTTTAGTCCTGTCCAAAAATGTACTTAAAATCCAATTTTTGTAAAACATCTAAAAATTGAAAAACATAATTTATATACCTGAATATGCATAAATTGGTCAAAATAAGGTGTATATGGATGGTACATGGTTGGATAGAATGGAAATTAAGTGTATTTAATAATAAAAATTGGATAAAAAACGAGGGCCGACAGTCATATGGAAGGTTAGGATGTCCTACCTTCTACATGGATATGGCATGACACCCTACATTGATAATGTGGTGGTAGTTCCTCAGTATGTAGATCAGCTAAAGTAATATAGGAATGAGATGGCACAGGCGAAGCGGTTAATCCTAGACAGAGTCCAAGACCATGTAGTCTCACACATAGTGTCCAAGGGAACGACGAAAGAGATGTGGGATGCTCTCTCCACGTTGTACCAGGGTACTTATGAGAAATAGAAGATGTTCCTTGAGAGGAATCTGTGATGTATAAGGAAGAAGAAGGGGAAGTAATAAATCCTTCCTTACCAGGATTCAGGAGGTCCAAGACCAACTAGCAGTTATTGGGGCAGCGCCCCAACCCACAGATCTAGTGCAATTAACACTCAATAGTGTCTCAGAGGAGTGGCAGGTATTCATTCAAACTATCTTGGGCAAAGATACCTTTCCAAGGTGGGACATGATGCGGGCCTATTTGCAGTAGAAGGGGTTGAGATGAGCTCTGCTAAAGAGCTCCATCAGTGGCATCAATAGCATCGAATCCAAGGTGGTGAAGGAGGAGGAGAATGTGGCCCTTGCATCTAAGGGTACTCCCAGTCAAGGGCAGGGGGAACAAAAGAAGAAGAAGGACCTGTAAAAGGCCAAGTTCTTCAAATGTGGTGAGCTCGGTCACTATGCCACGCAATGTCCTCTAAGGAAGAAGGGCAAGCAGGAGAAGCGTGACCAACATGCAGCTTCAACAAAGATCGACAAGTTGTCCTCCAATTTGGAGGAAGAATTCACGGTGATTTCCCATGTACCTCCAGGAGTGAGGTGGGGAGATTTGGAGTTGTACCCTTAGAGAGATACAGATGGGCAGGGTCCTTCAGGATTCCATCTCATGGATAAATACCTTGCTACGGGGGCCCATAATATTAAGTAGTAGTATGTATCAGTGAAAATAGATGCAGTCAGATACCAGAATGACAGTTGCAAAGACTAGTAGCAGTTAGATGTTGGGGAGCGCAGTGTAGAGTTGGCAGCAGCTCAGGTGGCATAGTGCAGAGTCAGCAACAACGTAGATCCTTCAAAGACAGTGTAGAGGCTAGTAGAAGTTAGAGATTTGGGAGACAGATGCATCATATTGGTTGGATTTGATTCAATATTTTAGATTTTTTTTAGTTGCAGATGTTGCAATAGCAGCAACAACAGAGTTCCAGTGCAGATGCAGTGTTGGAAGTTGTAAAACAGGGCCAACAGTAGCACAGATGCAACGTATATTAGATTTGCGTAGTAGTTGGTGGGAAGCAACAGTCAAACATCAACAACATGACAGGAGATGATGTAGAGACAAGGTGTTGTGACAAGTGTGCATCGCTGGAACACATTCCTCACTAAGAGGGAGCGTTAGTTTTTCTAGCATCACATGTGTTCTAGCAACGAAATTTTGTGGAGAGGCTAGAACACCAGATTCACTAGGAGATTTCGATTTTCCAGAGTAGCAACAATCAGTTGTCGGAGAGTTCGAGCTTCAATGAGGTAGTAGAGATAGTGAGGGGCAGAGACAATGATCCAGAGGAATTTTTCCATGAAAAATTGGTTACCCAAATCCTACTGCAATAGTTGATTAGATATCTCTTATTTATTAATCACTAAAAAATTATTTACAGAGTTACACAGTAAATATCGAAATCAAATACATTGTAGCCTACATAACATAAAATACTCTGGAAAATACAACACAGGAAAGACTAGATACACACACACAAGAGCACAATTATTTTTGGACAATTGTCCCCAGAAAAAACCAACATGGGAAAATTTGTGCAATAACTGAGGGTTTTATTATTATGCAGTAGTAATCTGAGTAAAAATTGTTGGATGCCCAAACTGTCTTTCTAATACATAGAAAAACTGACAAGGAGATAGTGAGAAAAATCTCACACTGTCACTGACGATCCGACACTGATCTAGGCTCTGCGTGAGCTACCCTACATTGTCTCTACGCAGTTATTGTGTCACCTTATGCAGACACTGCATCACAGCTCAAGGAACTACGTCACCCTCCCTTTTGATCTTCTTCCAACTGGAAACTCAACTCTCTAGCCTTTCGGACTCACACCTCGGCTTATGGCACTAAATCTCGACTGTCTCCCAGCAAAATAGCGGACTCCCTTTGAAGCTCTACATTGCCTCTGCGTGGCACTACGCTTCCTCTTTGCGTCACTCAATGTCTTCTCTGCCTTTCACTCCCCGAATTTGGAAACCTTCCTCTGGTCTACTATCTCTTCCCAATGAAGTCACTAGATCTCTCTCAGGAAACTCAATGCTACTACTCTTAGAATTCGATGATCAAAATCTGGATTGGGGGAAAAAAATTGCCAAAAATTCAAAGAACTCGTAATCGCACCAAACTAGAATGACCAGATCGGGCCTGTCGCCAGGAATCCTGCACACTTTGTTTCACTCAAAATGGAGTCTGTATGAGGAAGTTAGAGCCCGTTAATCTCCGTGCCAAACAAGCAAATTTGAAAAAAAAAAAAAAAAAAAGAGTATCAAACAGGGTCAAAGGCCAAAAATTTGGGTTTTCCTCTGGCCCAATGACAAACAAGTGTCTAATTATGAATGGTTGTGAGTTGGCAATTTTTTTTATAGGTTTGTGGTGGACCAATTGGGATCCGACACGTGGCTAGCCCGGAGGCTGCCACATGCCCCCCCCACCCCCCCAAAGGCCGAATTCAAACTTATGGCATGGTTGAATTTCAACATTGGGTCAAATTTCTAATTACATTGTCCAAGGTCGAATTTTTTATATATCAAAGGTTGGGATATTATTGTGAATTACATTGTCCAAAGTTTAAATTTCAATGTCAAATACAAAGGTCGGGTTTTAATATTCTATGGTGCAAAATTTATACAGTCAAAGGGGTGGAGGTCGAGGCTCGACCTCGTAACCTCCCCTGCACCAACCACCATACTTACCATTATACCACAGCTCCGGTCTTAATAATATATGCCCGCAACATATATTTAAATTGTTATGGTTCATTCAGCGGGGGTATGGAGGGGGCCAACCCCGCGAGACAGTCCCCTATCCACATGACCTTTCCACTATGACCAGAAGCGGAGCGGAGTTACATTATGCACGAGATTAAGATTTTAATACGGGTTTATAACCCATAACCCTTGTTTAAGCAGAAATCCATTTTTAAAGCGGATTTTTGTTAAATGCACCTAGAGCGCTAATCTCCCACTTAATGCGCACATATCATTTAATTAAACTCCAATTTAACTTGGAAGAGGTTTGGCAGATCCGCTAATTTCGGTGCCACTACCAATTTTGGCAAACTTAACTAGAGATGTTCCAGATTTGGAGGAGTTTTCGTAGGGAAAACTGAATGAGCCATAAATTTGGCATTTTTCAACCAAATTTCGCTCAAGAATTGTCATTCCTAGATGATTTTGATGATCTGAGCATGATGGTGTAGGTTGCAAAGGCGTTGGAGCACTTTTGTAAGTGATTTTTCCACTTTGAATATTAAAGAAGCTTAGGGCCACCAGGAGAGGGAGGTCATGCCTAGATGAGCTGAAGACCATTTTCAGAGCTTCAAGAGTCTATTTGGAGGTTTTTGGGTCTTCTAAATCCAATGGAGCAGGTTGCAAAGCCATTGGAGCATTGTAGGTGCATGTAATCATAGAATTGACCATTAATCCAAAGAGGGCGTAGCCAGTTGAAGCAGGTCCATAGAGATGTAGCCCAGGAGGGGTGAACTCTGTTATCAACTATTGTGTAATGTGTTTGTGTTGTGTTATTTCTCTGCAATTTATTTGTTGTACATGTGTTTTTAACAGCTAATTAACTCATGAATTGCTCATAAAAGACACTGAAAGTTGACACATAAACCCTCACAGAATTGGCTAACTTGAGACGATCCTAAACACATTTATTTTTAATTGATGAGGGAGATAACATTAAAATATATATATATATAGTTTTCTCTTATTCAGATCATTCAATCTCCCAACAAAATTGAACTATGCAAATCTCAAGTGTGTTCTCCAAGTTTCCATCGATTTCCTTCTTATAATCTCTTGTTGACATATCAATGACCATGAAGATATTAATCAAAGGTTAGGATTAACTTGGACTCGATCCTCATCTTTATCTAGAAGATTTGCACCTGATTTAATTAATACCTTTTAATTAATCACATTTCCTAAGTTTAGACTTAAGGATACATTAAAAAGGATTTATTATTTTAATTAAATCATTTTTTAGGTCGAATTTCTGTTGGGAATCATGATTGTCGTTAGACCAAAACCTACAGGTGTTAGTCAACTATCACATCGCCAAAGATAAGGATCCACAAGAGGCGGTTAGTCCATGTGGCAAAACACACGAGGAGTGTTGGTCTATCCAATGTCCAAGAATCTCCCCCCTGCCCCCCACACGACGCGCGCCGAGTGTGTATCAAACTAGTGACCTACGCTCTAATACCACTTTTTGGGAATACGATTGTTGTTTGACCAAAACCCGCAGGTGTTAGTCAACGATCACATTGACATAGATAAGGATCCACGAGAGGCCATTAGTCCATGTCACAAAACACACAGGGAGCATTGGTTTATCCAATGTCCAACAATTTCACCAAACAATTTTGGGGTCTTGTAGAATGCATGTGTCTTAGCCTCTCTGCAAAATCTCGAAGCTAGAGCACATCCGATGCTACAAAAATCAACACTCCCTCTTAGCAAGGAATGTGCTATAATGTTGAAACCCATTGAAGCATCACTATGATTTTGCACAATCTCCTGCTGCGCTTTTTATGTCTGGCCACTGCCACCCACCAACTACTGCACAATTCTGATATGCGTTGCATCTTTGTTGTTGTTGGCCTTGCATACTGCTGCCAACTACTGCATCTGCATTGCAAATATGTTGTTGCTGCCATTATAACAGCTGCACCTGTCTCTCATCTGCTACTACTGCAACTGAGAGATGTCCACCATACTGAACCAACTGTGTTTAGTCTGATGCATTTTTCACTCGAGTCCTGACTGCTACTAGTATTTGCACTGTCAATTTATGATGCTACTAGCCACTGCATCTATCACTCTAGCACTAGACTACACCAACTATCATTGGTCCATCCTTCCACTGCTGCTATGGGCTCCCATAGCAAGGTATTGATCCAAGAGGTGGACTCCTTAAGGATCTTTCCCATCTGTAGCTCTCTAGGGCTACAAAACCAAATCACCCCAGCTCACCCTTGGAGGTATCTCGGTGATCATGGAAAACTCTTCCTCTAGCTTGGAGGACAACCTATCTATCTCAGTGGAGGCAGCTTGTTGATCTTACTTCTCCTCTTTTTCCTTCTTCCTGAGAGTACATTGTGAACTATAGTGGCCTAACTCACCACATATGAAGCATTTGATCTTTGAAACATCCTTCTTTCTTCTGCGATACTCATGCTGCTCCTTCGATGTGAGGGCAACATTTTCCTTCTCCTTCTCGAGCTTCAACCCACTGTTGTTGCCACTTGCGGTGCTCCTCACCAAGTCTTGCCTCATCTCTTCTTATTGTAGATCAACCCAAACCCTTTCCCAATCTGACAACTTCTCTTTGCCCAGGATACTCTAGACAAAGACTTGTCATTCCTTGGAAACGTTGTTAAGGGCTATTCGTACAAACTTTGTAGACTGAGGCGTTGATCTTACAACTATGAGTTGATCTTGGATATCCTAAAATCTCGCTAGGATGGGATCCATACATTCCCCCTTCTTCATCCTGGTCACCCTCAGTTTCTCCTCTAGGTACATCTTTCGTTGCTCGGAAGATCCCTGATATACTGTGTCTAATGCATCCCACATTTCTTTGGTAGTATTCTTGCCCGCTATGCTAGATACCACATGATGCCAAAATCCGTCGAGGATCATCCTCTTGGCCTTTGCCATTTCCTTCTTATAGGCTTGGTTTTGATCTGGGTATGTGGGTACAACTACCATTGAAGTGATATAAGTCTTGAGATCATACTTGTCTAGAAGGCAAGTGATTCTAGCCTTCCAAATCACGTAGTTGGAAGCATCATCCAACCAATCTTCATCTCTCAAGCGAGTTGATGCCATCTCTCCAAACAAAAATTCAAACACTGCCTCTATCCCTTTGCACAGCTGCTGACTTGCTCTACACACTCCCTGCTGGAGTGAGCAAATCTTCCCTTGGCTATTGTTGCTCTATGTGGAAAAATAGAATTTCTTGGCTAGGAATTCTTTGAGGAAAAAATTCCCTCAGTGTGTGCTCTTCTTTCAGTGTGATGCTATTATGCTCTAGAAAACTGTTGCAGAAAACTGCATCCCAACTGAAGATCTGCTCTGCATGGAAACTGTTGTTGTTTCTCCCTATGCCTCTGACAATTCTCGATCTAGAAAAATTGTTCTTTGTCGACTAACTCAGAGAAGCAAAATTTTCCTCAAAAACTGCCCTGCTAGCTAATGGATTGCGCAACGTTCCGGGATTTCGAGCAGCTGCCTACGCAGTGCCTCGAATGACCGTCTTTCCTTCTGCAACTGAACTCCCCCACTTTTATCTGCACTCTAATACCATGTGAAAATTTGGTTACCCAAATCCTACTACAACAACTGATTAGATTTCTCCTATTTGTTAATTACTGAACAAATTAGTTATGGTGTTACACAAAAAATATCGAAATCAAATACATTGTAGCCTACAAAACCTAAAATAATGCGGAAAATACAACGTAGGAAAGACTAGATGCACACACATAAGTAAGTAATTAATTTTGGACAATCGTCCCCGGAAAAACCCAACTTAGGAAAACCGGTGCAACAACTGAGGGTTTTATTATTATGCAGTATTAATCTGAGTACAAATCATTGGATGCCAAAATTGGCTATCCGAGACATAGAAAAATTGACAAGGAGATAGTGAGAAAAATATCACGTTATCATTGGCAATTTGACATTGATCCGAGCTTTGCGTGAGCTAAACTACACTATCTTTATGCAATTACTGCGTCACCCTACGCAATCACTGCATCATAGCTCATGGAATTGTATCACCCTCCCTTTTGATCTTCTGCCAGCTGGAAACTTAACTCTTTGGGCTTCCATACTCATGCCCTGGCTTTTGGCACTGAATCTCGATTGTATCCCAACAAAATAGCAGACTCCCTCTGAAGCTCTGCGCTGCCTCTCCGCGTCACTCAATGTCTTCTTTGCCTGGCACTCCCCAGATATGGAAACATTCCTTCAATCTACTATCTCTTCCCCAAACTACAACGAAGTCACTGGATCTCTCTTGGGCAACTCAACATTTCTACTATGAGAATTCGATCTCCCAGCAGAATCGATCTCTACAAATCTCAAGTGTGTTCTCCAAGTGCCCATCGAGTTCCTTATTATAATCTCTTGTTGACATATCAAAGGCCATTATTAGATCTTAATCAAGGGCTAATATTAACTTGGACTCAATCCTCGTATTTATCTAGAATATTTGCATCTAATTTAATTAATACCCTTTAATTAATCAAAAATCCTAAGTTTAGACTTAGGAATACATTAAAAATGATTAATTATTTTAATTAATTCATCTCTCAGTGAAATTTCACCAAACTACTAATGGGTCTTGTAGAATGTGTGTGTCTTAGCCTCTCTGCAAAATCTCGAAGCAAGAGCACATCCGATGCCACAAAAATCAACATTTTATGGAGAGGCAACAACAATAGGGTCAAGTTATTCTTATTGAGGCGACGCAGAGGACTACGCAGTTGCTTCAGAGAGGGCAGTTCGAATTTCCAGAGAGAAATTCGTTCTCAGCTCCATAGGTCGAGCAGAGGTTCCAGAGGGTCGAAGAGACGATATCCTCGGTAGCAGAAGGCAAAACGACTTCATAAGAGACTGATTGGAGGCTTGACGTCATAGTGATTTCACAGAGGGTCCAGGAGGTCAAGTTTTCTGAAGGTAGGTCGTGTCGGGATTGCTTGTGGAGGAAGGGTAATTCCCTTCAATATTTTTTCCCAAATTTTTCTTGTTTTGGATTTCCATTTTCAGGCATCCAGATTGTATTCATATTTTCATTGCTGCATAATCATGAACACCCTCACTACTGCACCGGTTTTCCCAAGTTGGTTTTTTCCGAGGAAATTTGTCCAAAAATAATGGTGTCAAATTTTATGTGTGTGTGCTAGTATTTTCTCAGTTTCCAACGTTATTTTTTCCGTAAAACTTTATTTGTGAAGGTTGCAGTGTGTTTATTTCGATGTTCTTATAGCAAGAAACTGAAATAATACCAGTTTCTACAATAGGATTTCAAGAGTGAATTTTTCACAGATTAGAGATCCAAGATAACAATAGTCCTAAAAAGACATACCTTCTAGACATCCGGATGGGGTATGTACCTTGTAGAGGTAGTGAAGTTGTTAGGTCCCTATATTACTAATATAGTCCCTTATTGTTGTTAGCGTAACCCCCTTATTGTTATTATTGTACCCTTGTAACCCCCATATTGTTGTTATTGTGCCCTTAAATTATTATTGTTAGGTCGTTTAGGATTACATTGTGGCCCCACTAGGATTACATTATGACCCCATGGACTCCTATATATAGAAAGGAGGTTTTGTAAATTGTATCATCCAAGAATTGTTCATTTATGTAATGTGTTGGAGGTTGCCCCCTCGAAGTGGCTTATTTCTAAGGTGTAGATATCTCTTTTCTTCTATTTTTGGAGCTGGTTACACAACATTTTGTATCAGAGCTTTGGATTCTAGGGTTTCGCTGCTCTAAATAGGTCATCGTGGCATTTTCGCTATAACTTTTTTTATACGAAGGTTCAGAATTTGAAATTTTTAGGGTACGAAGCTGAAATCCTGAGGAAACTCGTAAAAAAATTTCAGATCTTGGTTCGTAATATTTTCGGAGATATGATCTGTCGAAGGTAGTGCTTTTTCAGGCTCCCGAATTTCATCTCAAAGAAGTGATCGTGGGAAAAGATTCATAAATCTCTCTGAGCATCGGATTGGAGTGCCGTAAAAAGTGGTCACAAGTACATGGAATTTAGTTTCTTAGCTATCAATTTCAGAGCCGAAGGACGAAACAGTGACACGTGTCAAGTCGTACAAGTTCGCTCTACTGAACTAGTCCATAATTAGGTCATTGTGGGAGATTGGACACAACTTTGTCTTGGAGAATCCAAATCAGGTCAGACCTGTGGCATTCGAAAGAAAATTCAGAGGGCTACGTCGGTGCCAAAATTCAAATATTGAAGTGCTGCAATCACAGAGATAATCCAATTTCAATATCGAGCTCCTCAAAAGCAAGAAAAAGGCGTGTATTTTTATTTTTATTTTTATTTTTATTTTATTTTAATCTGAATTACAAGTCTTGTTTGCAGAATCAATTTGAATTGATTCCAAGGGCATATTGTAGAATAGATATCAGTATTGGGTTCTAAAAGATGCCCCGTAAAAATAATTCAACACCCATTAAGCCTTCAGAAGGCTCTACTATGACTCGTGAAGATGAAGAATTACAACATGATTATCAAAATTACAAGAGCAAGTGCACCAAATTTCGCTCTCGCAAAGATCAACAAAAAATGAAATGGAAGTTTTGAAGAAAGCGTGGAAGCTAAGATGGATGGTTTGAAGAAAGACATGGAAGCTAAGATGGATGTCATGGAAGCTAAGATGGATGACATGGAAGCTAATATAGATGAAAAATTGAAAGACAACATGGAAAACATGAAGAATGATCTAAAAACGGACATGGAAGGTTTGAAAAATTTGATACAATAAATGTTTCCTAATGGTGAAAATATAGTAGAGGAAACTCATGATGAGAACAAAATAAATGTTATTCGTGATTTCATAAAATCTAATGTTGGCGGGAAGAACCACCATATTCCAAAAATGGATATGAGGAAGTTTGATGGAAAGGATCCTGTAACATGGATACTACAAATGGAACAATATTTTGATCTCCATAATGTGCAAAACACACAAAAGGTACGCATTGCAACTTTACATTTAGAACAAAATACATTTGTATGGTATCGATGGCTTTGCTCCGGTAAAAAAATTGTCACTTGGTCAATTTTTATGGAGGAAATGATAGCACATTATGAGGATACAAAGAGCAACACCTTCTTTAGCCAATTGATAAGTCTCAAACAAAAGGGTTTAGTGGGGGAGCACATTGAGGACTTCCAAAAATTGAATATAAGGGTAACTGATATTCCAGAGGAACACAGGATTGATCTCTTCATAAGCACTTTAAAGGATAACATCCAACATGAAGTTTGCGTTTTGGAACCTGATTCATTGGAGAAGGCATTCAGGTTGGCAAGAAAAATTGAATGTAAAATTATGGCGACAAGGAAGCCTGCCACTCACTTCTATAAAGAGGGAAGTGTTGCTACTCCTAGATTTCCACAACCTACAAGGTTGACAACACAACAATTGGAAGAAAAAAGAGCAAAAGGGCTTTGCTACAGTTGTGATAGAAAATACACTAAAGGTCATAAGTGTGCTGAGAAGAAATTATTTTACATAGATTGTGAAAAGGAAGAAGAAAATGAACAAGAAGAGGATATACACCAGGAACCAACCCTAGAAGAGGAAGAAATGAGTCTGACCATATCGTGTAATGCATTGGCAGGAATTACCACTCCTCAAACTCTCAAGATAGAAGGACATATCAAGAAGAAAAAGGTAATAGTGTTAATTGATTCAAGTAGCACCCATAATTTTATTCATTGTAAGGTAGCCAAGGAATTAAATTGTTTCCTATACCCAGCACCAGAATGTCAAGTGATGGTTGCAAATGGAGGAACTATAAATTGCTCGGGAAAATGCCATAATATCAAGCTAACCATGGGGGAATATGTATTGACTAGTCCAATGTTTTCCATTCCTATGGGAGGTGCTGATGTTGTACTAGGAGTACAATGGTTACAATCTTTGGGGACGATAGCTTTTAATTTTCAAGAAATTTTCTTGAAATTTTTTTCAGAAGGAAAGGAAGTCGAATTACGGGGTATTGCGGGAAAGCCAGGAAGGATAATAAGCTCTAATGTCATGACAAAGCTTCTAAAGAAAGAACAACGAGGCGTAATTGCACAATTATGCTCACTAGAAGTTCCAACATCAAAATCATCTATTCCTGCAAATCTCCAACAAGTATTGGACAATCATTCCAAGGTGTTTGAAACTCCCAAAGGACTCCCACCTATTCGTGATCATGATCATGCTATTCATTTGATTCTAGGAAGTGTTCCTCCAAACATCAGGCCTTATAGATATCCTTACGTCCAAAAGAGCGAAATTGAACGTATGATTGCGGAAATGTTAGAGGCGGGTATAATTCAACCTAGTCAAAGTTCTTTCTCTGCTCCTGTAGTATTGGTACACAAGAAGGATGGATCATGGCGCATGTGTCCGGATTATAGGGAGCTCAATAAGCTCACCATTAAAGATAAATTTCCCATTCTGTGATTGATGAATTATTGGATGAATTACATGGAGCAATTTATTTTACCAAGTTGGATCTTCGTTTAGGATATCATCTGCAGAAATTTGAATAATAGCTGAATTATTCACCGAGATTATCCTGATTACACACTATTTGAGCTTTATGCATAATACATAACCTCTTCTACAATTGATCATCAATTTGCGGAAATAGAAGCAGTCGCATGCACACATAAAAACATAATCAAGCACACATATAACACAATATGTAATGGGGAAAGCTTACAACTGAAAACCCCCAACTATCTGTATATTATAATGATAGAGAACATGTAACAATACATAGCGCAAAGCTCCTCACATCTCTCAGCACTATCTCACATGCTACACACAAAACTAGCTCAGATATGAACAAGTCACAAGTTCAAATCTCTTCCACCTGTCTGCCTGCCTCTACTGCGCAATCCAAGATGAATAATGATGAGATCCAAGTTAGAATCACTTGGCTTATCTGCATAGCAATTCTCATTGGCAATCTCAATCCATGTGTGTGAAAATCTCATGCACAGTTATGGTCACAACTGATAGTCACACTAACCCTTTCACCCACCTCTATCACTGGTCTCCACTGAACTGTCCATGCATTGCAGTTAACTGATGTGTTCTTCAGTTGAATAATGAGTTAATAATTAGTGAATTAATTAATAATTAATTCACACCACTCATCATTAGTGTATTTGTCAGTTAAACTAAATACAACTAGTTCAACTAAGTTAAATAGAACACAACTCCACCAACTGTCTCATCAACTCCACCAAACTCTGCCACTTAAGTTCTAACTGAAGTCAACCATGCAATAGCTCAACTAACCCATAGGAAATTCGAATTTCCTTATTTCAGCTGCATGCCCCACCTCCGGGGGTCAAACTGAAGTGCTCCAAGAGGATAAACTGAAGTTTATAGTCCAAATATTATTAAGGGTAAATAATATTTGACTGTTCTATTTTTAGCCCGGCAGTCTAAAAATAGAAACCACCTGAATGTCTAAAAATAGAGTTCCATCTTTTTTTACCAACATGACCAATCATCCAAGAATAGCATACTGCAGCTCCCGGTCCATGATCCATATGTCTAAAAATAGACTTTTCGACAAAAATCACAACGGGCCCACTTAGTGAAGGCGACTTCTTTTCACTAAGCTCCATCATCTTGTTGCATTTTCAAGATCATCAAATTAGAATGAAGATTGAAGATATTCCTAAAACAAAATTTTGAACTCATGAGGGTCACTATGAATTTTTGGTCATGCTTTTTAGCCTTATCAATGCCACTTCTACATTTCAAGGGTTGATGAATTCCATTTTCAAACCCTTCCTTAGAAAATTTGTGCTAGTATTTTTTGATGATATACTAATCTACAGGAGGTCTTGGAAGGATCATGTTCAACATGTTGTGAGGGTGCTCAAACTATTACAGAAGAAACAATTATATGCAAAAACATCCAAATGTTTCTTTGGAGTACAAGAGGTGGAATATCTGGGTCATATTGTATCTCACCAGGGTGTTAAGGTAGACCCTAACAAAATTAAAGCCATTAAGGAATGGAAAGTCCCCACAACTATAAATCAGTTGCGAGGATTTCTCGGGTTAACAATGTATTATCGCAAGTTTGTTAAGAATTGTGGGAGAATAGCAGCACCTTTAACAATATTATTGAAGAAAGATGCATTTTCATGGACTCCTGAAGCAACTAAGGCCTTTGAACATGTTAAAGAGGCAATGTGCCTAGCATCGGTCTTAGCTATGCCAGACTTCACAAAAACCTTTATTGTGGAATTTGATGCCTCAGGAAATGGAATTGGTGTTGTTTTAATGCAGGAAGGAAGACCCATTGCTTTTGAAAGTCGTCCAATCAAGGAAAGTATTTACAGAAACCTATTTATGAGAAGGAAATGTTAGCAATACTGCATGCACTAAAGAAATGGCGAACTTACCTAATGGGAAGACACTTCAAGGTAAAAACTGATCATGATAGTCTTAAACACTTTTCGGAACAAAGACTATCTTCAGAAGAGCAGCAAAAATGGGTCACAAAGATGTTGGGTTATGACTTTGAAATAATCTACAAAAAAGGAAAGCTTAATGTTGTTGCAGATGCACTCTCAAGAAAGAATGAAGAGGTGGAAGCATTTCTTTGTGCCATTTCTATTATCCAACTAGATTGGATAATCGAAGCAAGAGATGAATGGAAGAAGGAAAAAGATGTATGGACACTCATTCAAAAGTTGCAGCAAGATCCTAGTACATCTGATACATTTAGTTGGAAAAATGATTCCTTATGGTACAAAGATCGCTTATATCTTTGTAAGAATTCCCAACTAAAACAGAAGATTCTTCTGGAATTGCACACTTCTCCTTTAGGAGGACACTCAGGATTTTTAAAAACTTACCACAGGGTGAAGAAAGAATTTTTTTGGGATGGCCTTAAATCCGATATTCAAAAGTTTGTGGCGGAATGTTTGGTTTGCCAGCAAAATAAAGTGGAAACAATTAAGACCCCGGGACTTCTACAACCTTTATCCATTCCAAGTCAACGTTGGGAGGAGATTTCAATGGATTTTATCACAGGTTTACCTAAGTCCGAAGGAAAGAATGTCATCATGGTGGTAGTTGATAGACTTACTAAGTATGCACACTTTTGTACATTATCTCATACATTTAAAGCAAGTACAGTTGCTACTACATTTATGGACAGAATTCAAAAGCTACATGGAAGCCCAAGGGTTATTGTGAGCGACAGAGATCCCATTTTTACTGGAAATTTTTGGACCGAGTTATTTTCTTGTTTGGGTACTCAATTAGCTCATAGCTCATCTTATCATCCTCAATCTGATGGTCAAACTGAGATAGTAAATAAATTCTTGGAAGGATATCTTCGTTGTTTTGTATCTGATAAACAAACACAATGGGTCAAGTGGTTACCTCTTGCTGAATGGTGGTATAACACTTCCTTCCATACTCCAGAAAAAATGACCCCATTTATGGCACTTTATGGATATCATCCACCATCCATCACATCATCTTTAAGGGAAAATTCGAAGGTTCAAGCAGTGGAAGATCACATCGAGCATCAGCAAGAAATTCTCCAACTCTTAAAGGATAACCTGAATTTGGCACAAAATCGAATGAAACAACAGGCAGATCAACATCGTAGCGAGAGAAGTTTTGATGTAGGAGATTGGGTATTTTTACGGCTACAACCATACAACAAATGTCCCTCAAGCAAGCAAAGAAGGATAATAAATTATCGCCAAAGTACTATGGTCCTTACAAGGTGTTGCAAAAGATTGGTACTATGGCATACAAATTGGAGCTTCCTGCTTCTTCGCGAGTACATCCAGTTTTCCATGTTTCACGCTTAAAGAAGGTTATAGGAGAAAATCTTCCAGTTCAAACAATATTGCCAGAACTTGATGAGGAAGGAAAAATCATATTGGAACCAGAAGCGGTCATGGAAACAAGAACTCGACAACTACGGAATCGATCAATTTCAGAGTATATCATCAAGTGGAAGAACTTACCCACTGAAGATTCTACATGGGAGGATGAGAATTTTATACAGAAGCACCCAGAGCTACTCAAGCGTTGAGGACAACACTTTTTTGAAGGAGAGGGGCATGTTAGGTCCCTATATTACTAGTATAGTCCCTTATTGTTATTAGTGTAACCCCCTTATTGTTATTATTGTACCCTTGTAACCCCTATTTTGTTATTATTGTGCCCTTAAATTATTATTGTTAGGTCGGCTAGGATTACATTGTGGCCCACTAGGATTACATTATGGCCACATGGACTCCTATATATAGAAAGGAGGTTTTGTAAATTGTATCATCCAAGAATTGTTCATTTATGTAATGTATTGGAGATTGCCCCCTCGAAGTGGCTTATTTCTAAGGCGTTGATATCTCTTTTCTTCTATTTTTGGAGCTGGTTACAAAATAGAAGTATCACACGTAAATCCTCCCAACATAATTCTCTTGATTAAAGTAGAGCTTTGTCAAGTTAGGCCTCAAGGATAGTGTTGTTCACGATGATGATTCTTATAGTATGGCTTATCAATCTGACTCTTCCTGAGAAATCCTCAATTTGAGATATGATGTTGTGTTGGTTGTACAATTATGAATACCTCCCTAGCTAAGAGGGAGTGTTGATAAATGTAACTAGTTTCGAGGTTCATAATTATCGTCATATTCATTTCAATATGTATCCTATGTAACAAACATTAAAAGAAAATAAAAAGTTATTGTTATTGTAACATGGGTTTCATGCTCATTATTGATGGTCTTAGGTAAAAGCATGTTCTTCGTGCTTCTAGGGTTTGTTAGGTCTTATTATTTATTGTCATGAGTCAAAGTAGTCAACATCATGTTTATAAGACACTTCCGGGCAAAATATATTTGTAGAAGTAATTATTTTTTAGTCTAGAAAGTCCCAGAAGCTCCAAAAGTACAAATCGCCCCTCGAGACATTAAGTTGACCTAAAGGAGGGAATTAGACCCCTTGAGAAGGCTATATAAAGTAATTCGACCTCATTTGGGATACGCACACTTATCAAGTTTGAGCTATTAAGAAAGAGTTTGATTTGAAGCCGGGAAACTAAAAGAAGAAGAGCTAAGGTCTAGGAGAAGGATGAAGGATGAAATATCTTGCTTATGGGCTCTATCTCTCTCACATGTGCAAAGATCTAGGGTTTCTGGTGCTGCAGAAGGAGGTCAAAATTGTAGGTCCAAGTTGTAGTAGGACGAAGTGCAGAATTTTGTAGCTATAAGGGAGAAAACACTATATTGACCTCATTGACCTTCGAAAGTTGTCATGCTCTAGGAATGTCTTAGGAGGAGGCTAAATTAGGGTTTATAGAGAAGTTGCAAGGACGAAATTGTAGGGTCAGAGTTGTTGGATGAGTTGAAGTGTTGAAGATGAGAGGTCGAAGTTGCAATATTGAAGTTGCTTAGTACATATCAAAGGAAGGACTTGAAGGAGGGTCGACTTGGTACTAGGAGAAGGATTGGTATAGGGTTTGGGTCTTTGTATCTTATTTGAAGCAGATTATAAGAAGAGAAGAGTTTCCGGGTTTTCCCCTTGGAGGGGTTTTGCCCTGGCTAAGATTATAATATTTGTGTCCTCTATTGTTGCAATTTATGTTCTTGATATTTGATTGATGAAAGATCTCAATAAAATAAAACAAGAAATCTATTGAGTTCACAAGCAAATATTAAGGTTAAGGAAAATAATATTAATAACTGGCATTTTCAATTTCCAAGAAAATGAAGATCAATTTGTTGCTTTTAGTCTGATTGTGTTCTAGAGGGATGAGTTCCCTTGGGTTAGGGCCCAACCCAAACACTCTATTCTCTCTCCTTTTTACATTTTTATTATGTATTTCCTTTACTTTATCAATATTTCCTTTCTTACAATCTTTGTTTATATGAAAAGTTTCCTTTGCAGATTGGTCAATCATCTCCCTTGTGAAGTATGGTTGTAGGCCTTATATTGGCAAGCACAAAAATATATGTTTTATTTTGATGCATTAATTATATCTTGAATAAAATTCAACTCATCCTTTCCTTCCTAAGTTTGATTTTTTGCAATTAGTATTGTTAGCATGCTTTAGATGTTTTGCAAGTTGGGTAATATTTTTGGTGTGGAGGTCATACTATTGGTTTGCAGGGCTTAACACCGCCATTTCACTTTTAACCCTACCACTAGTACTCTCCTTTCATCCTCATCAACTTCTTCAAGCGGCTTGCATACAGAAAGTTCAAGACACATTTTTTAGAGGTCATTGTTTGCATTCCCTCCTTTTGAAATATGGGATCCCAAGGAGTACTAAGCTTGGCAAAGACTCCTGCATCCTTCTCCCACTTTCCACCGTCCTTCCTCACCTTCAGATCGCCTTCTAAGCCCCTCGAATTCTCTCGGATTCAATCATGTAGCAAAACAGGCCAATCTTGTAGCATCTTGTAGCACCGCACAAAACCCCTAAAAAGTCGACTAAATTTGTCCTTTAAGTTTATTTTTTTCCTCTTCGCTCTTCACAACGTCCCTTAGGCCTTGAAACCAAGCTCGAGGAAGATCCAAGACCACTTAGGACCATTATTTTCATCCCTGCAATTTATTTTTGGAATTAGGGTTAGTGATTGAATTCATGGATTTTATAGCACAAGGATAGATTACATTATCATTTCTTAAAGCATTTATTGATTTTTTTTCATTAGCATAGAATCTCCTTTCAATGCATTAGTTTAGAATTGGTTTCATGTTAAGCTAGACTAGAGCTATTTCTTCGTCATTCATTTTTTACAATAAGTCAGGGTTTCCATTCCTAACATTTACATTTCTTGCAAGTAGATTATAATTTCCTTTCTTGTTAAACATAGATTTAGTTTGCAAAATGGTCTTTGTATACCTTGGTTTTATCCAATACCTTAGAGTAGCTTAAGTATAAATTAGCTTACTTGGCATACATCATTGTCACCTCTTAAGTTTGTACAAACCCAAGATTGATCAATTAAATTTGGTAGCCTTGGGAGTTGCAACATTCTTGTTGCAATACTGGGGCTCATCAACAGGCTCTATGTAACAACCCTAGTGAAAATTCCATGAAATATGAGTTAATAAAGGAAAAATAATAACCAAGGTCATGGGACATGTATTCCAAGTTGATTGTTTGGAAAAAACATCCCATTGTGGGTGTTCATATGTTTTATTATGGCTATGGAAATTGGCAAAGGTAATGGCTAAGGCTTTGGAAAGGAAAAGTGGCATTTATTAGCATTTGTTTATGAAAATAATGGAAAATAGGAGAAAAGGGAGGTGAAAGGTCACAGGTTGCATGTGAGGAGGAAAATGAAGGAAAATAATGGAAAATGAAGAAAATAGAGGCCTCATTAATAAAAAGGCTTATGAGGATCAGTTCATGGCTTTTGTCAATTAAGATTTTTTTTCTGTGCAATTTTGGAGCGCCCATTATTCTCTCTCTCTCATACTCTTGGATACTTAGAGTTTTCTTGGAGCACCCTTAGAAAGTGTGGCATACTTAGAGATTTGGAACAATAAGGAAAAGGAAGAGCCAAGAGGACATCAGGATCAACAACTACATCGGGTTTTGATTGCTAGTACCGAATTGCATGTATGTTTTCCTCACTAGTTTTGGCATGCATGGTGTATGCATGTGGTTTCCTGGTCGTGATCTGTCATTGACATGGAAAATTTCCTGGATTGACAATGGATTTTCCTAGCCTTTCCATTTCCTGGATATCCATGGTTTTGTGGGTTTATTTCATTGTTTGTTTTCTGGTTGGTTCTCATGTTCCTTTAGTTGTGGCTTGAGCTATTGGTTCCTAGAGCCTCACTTGGAAAAATGCTCTGGAGCCTAACGGATAATTGTTGGGTTGAGTTACTAGTCCTGGAGCCTTGGTTAGACAAACGCTCTGGAGCCCGAAAATAGCTGGGGTTGTGTTACTAGTCCTATAACCTTGGTTGCAACAAACACTTTAGAGCCCTGGACAGCCTGGGTAGAGACCAATCTGGTGATGGTTGTGATGTTCGACTGTGAGGTGGAATCACTGGTTGAGGGTTGAGGTGGTTTGGCTTATGGAATCCCTGGTTTGGTTTTGATGGATTTGGTTTATGAGAACCCACATTTATGCTTGAAATATGGCACATGGGTGACTGGCTAAAGAGGTATTTGGATTAGCCATGTTTATTGTCGAGTGGAACGTGGAAGTCCAAACTTGGTTGAGTTTTGTTTATGGAAATAAGAGTTATTTTCCTCTTGTATTGATGGGTAATTATGCTTGTTATTCTATGGCTTGTATGGTTGTTATGTTCTTGTCATTTATGTTGCTTATATGTTGGTTATCACTAAGTTTTATGAAGGTGATGATGTATGGATCTCATCATGTTTTGATTCGTAAATGAATGAACAATGTATCTATGCCTAAATAGATGATAATGTAGTTAATGTGATGAGGAAACAATGCTTCTTAACGATTCTTAAATAAGTATGAGACCCCTATGCTTAGATCTATTATTTAAACATGTAGATTACATATTTGTGACTTGTTTAACGAAATGTTTGTCATGGCTAGTAGGGGTCCAATCAAGTCCTTGTTCGAAGGTTTGCTTGTGCACCATTTTTTCGTTGTTATATTTCATTTATGAACTTGTCATTGAATTCTGAGTAGTGACCTGGCATATGGGCCTGAAAAGTGGCTCAAATCTCGGGGACGTTGGCACAAGTCTGTGGGAAAAAGTCCTTGGACGCACGCATGCCTATGTTGTGGGAGCGTCCAAGGCCTCCCAGACACACTCATGCCTATACCATGGGAGCGTCTGAGGGTTTAAAGGTCTAAAAGCTCAATGGGACCCAGGGGCTAGATACATGAGTGTTTGGGTTGGTTCGTGGGAGTTTTGTCGTTGATGTGGAAGGTATGTTTGATGTGTTTCTGTCGATTCTGCTTCCTTGATGTCACCTAGGAGGTCAAATTAGATCATAGTAGCTCTTCATCACATGTTTACCCCCAATTGGTCGGTTACTTGGGTAGATGTGGGAGGAGGGAGTTACAGAGTGGTATAAGAGTAGGATGCACTCTGTTTGGGTCATATCTGATACCACATAGTGGTATTAGAGTATGGTTCACCCCTTGGACTGGATGGGCGGTGTGTGTTGGTCATGCATTCGTGTCGGTTGCACTTGGGTTAATTATCCTTGTGGTTTATATGCTTGTTGCATATGCATGGTGTCGGTCATGGTTGTAGTGATGTTGCCATATGAATGATCTGATATGGGTGGCTGACTTGTTTTGTTATGCAAGCACCTCCCACTCAATTAAAACAAATTAAGGATCTTGCTTATACATGCATGTGCAGAATTGAATTCTTGATTCAGGTGTATGTGTTTTAACTCGTTTAAGGCTTTATGTGTGAGCAATTAAACCTTTGTTTAAGTTGATTAAAAGCATGTACAACAACCATAAATTGCAACAAATTAACCAACAACACATAACAACAAACATAATAAAGGATTTCACCCTCAACACTTGGGCTATGTCTCCTTGAGACTCCGTCAATGGACTTGGCTCTTTGGGATTAAGATGGTCAATTTCTTTTACAAGTTGATGCCCAACTCCAATGATTGTTAGACTGTACCAATGGGTTTATAATACCAAAATACCCCTGTATTGACTACTCAATCTCTGGAAATGGACCTAGGCTCCCTTGGGCTTGACTTCTTCGGTCGGTGTCCTTGAGCTTCCTTGAGCTTCTCTTGGGCACAAACTCTCCTAAAAGTCCTCTTCTTCTTCTAAAACTTGTTTTACTATCTCCATCACATATCAATCATCCAAAATAGGTTGTTCATTCGCTCAGAATGAACTCAGGCTCCCCGTTCTATGCCTCCAACACCTCGTGGCACTAGGCTACCTAAAACATCCCTGCGGCTTCTTCAGATCTAGAAGTATCCAAATTCTTCTACAAACCCCATCATTGGATTCAGAAGGTTCAAGATAGTCAGAAATGACTATTGGTTTCCTGAGAATGGCCTCTGGCTAGGCCTCATTCTCCTGCTGGCTACTAGTGGCCCTGTTGGCCCTTAGAACTTCTCTGAAGAAAAAATAAGTCCTCAGTTGGCTCTACAAACCTCTCCAATGGCTTTAAAATTCTCGAATTAGTCAAGAATGACTCTCCATTTTCTCAGAATGGTAAAAAATTGAGCCTTCTACACTTTTTCCTAATATCTCCTAGGGAAACTCCACTAAATGTGGAGAGCTCCAGTTAACTGGAGTTAGATTAGGGCTAACCCTTATCCGCTCTGCCAACAAAGCTGTGCATTAAAAGTTATGGTTAGGGCGGTGCCCACATGCGCACCCCCAACCGTTAATGGCTTGACAGTTACACAGCGGAATACAATATCGGAGTTTCATTAAACATACACGTTCACGATCAAACAACCATAACATTTAAAACAGATCACACGTAGCCTTAAACAACTTACATACACGTGGAACAGGGTTCTTGGGTCCTACAACACGCAACCAATCACAACGCATCGCAAATCACAATATAAGATATATCGCAGATCGGGAGACATACATCTCGCAGATCGCACGTCGCAGAATATAACAAACCCTTAACGTTTAAACAATACAAGTGCTGACACGAAGTTGCGGTAGCATCATCACATCGCAATTCGGCCAAAATACCTTTTTGCAGATCGCAGGATTTAAGATTTCGCATATCAGAAATCTTAACCCATCTCTCTTCGGCTTATCACACATATAGCTCATTGCACTTCGCAAGATTAACTTTATACCATTAAACCTTATTCCTTGTGAATTGCGAAGTCGCTTCCCGTGCGCTACGATCTCCACCGTTGGTTTGGTCCTTGATCTGACAATCATCGTTATATCTCCACCTCCTCATTTCGCATCACAAGTTAAACAATTTAACTTTGCGAAACTATTTAACGATAAATTTTGTTCTGTGCGATGTGCGATGTTTCTCCACTACGATGAGATCTCTCCCGTTAATCTCCCACTGCTGATTTTGCGATCTAATCACCACAGTTTAGCCCTTGTTTTTTACTAGATCACAATCGTTCGTTCCACCTGCAACATTTTCGCAGCTGTGCAATCCCCGATTCTATATGCAAAGTTAAATACTCCATGAAAGCCACCAATTCGGATCCCAATCTGATCACTCCTTCCCACTGACAAGCTTTTTGACCCACAAAAGTTGATGATTATCTGCTTTGAGCTTCAACACTGTTGTTTTAAGTTATATCAACTGTTTTTTCTTGACAAGTCTCTTTGGAAATCACCCTGACATGCCTTGCACCGCAACTGGCTAGGTCTCTTGACCACTGCTCTCTGGCTGTTGTTGACCCACTTCAACATTGTTGTCTACTGTAACCTGATGCATACCTTGCTGTACCACTTTTATCTCTATGTACTTGGAAAACTGTTAGCCTTCCCACTGAGAATGAAGTCCCTCTTGCAACAAAGGCATACAAGCTTCTTCTTGGAAATCCTCTTTCCAAATTAAGCTTGCAATATGAGTGAACTCTTCTCGTAAAAAAAACACCAGCTTGTTCTGCAATGGCTGCAAAGCGCCTTGCATCTTGTCCACTTCTTCACTAAATGGACCAAAACTTCCTGCAACATCTTGTCACAAGAACACACGATCAATCTTGAAAAGAAAATCTTATGCAAGAATAGAAATGAATACCGCCTCTTTTTGCTTCTTCAAAGCATTGATTGTCACCTTCCTGTAACGTGACATACATGGCGATCCTCTTGCACATTGGTGTATCCATTTATCCAATCACAATCGACAAACACCGTCGACTAAAACATAAGTCATGCAACATGTGACATCAACAACAAGTCGACGTGAAATGTGCAATACAATCGACACAAGACGATATGAAAAGTGTGCAACACAATCAACAAAATCGACATAAATTGATATTCCAAGATACATATTGACAACACTCATGGATGTATCTATTTACAATGAACCTATTTACAAGTTCGCCATTTACACATACAAACTCATGCATATGTACACTTTCAACTCTTCCTTTCAAGTACCAATAATTACGTAATCCCAAAACATGTGGGTGGCTATAAGAGCTTAACTGAATGATATTGTTACAACATAAGTGAGTAACATACCCATCTTTTACACCATCTTGGTGAAATTTTGCAACAAATAAAAATTCCTTCAACTAAACTGCATTCACATGCAATCTTGCATCATACAAGTTGTAATAATCTGCTGCAACTTGTCATACTTTCAGGCATACATAAGGCTGAAATTTGCATCTATGTACAAAGTAAATGCATGCCTTACTTGGTCAAGAAATCGACCCATTTCTTGCCAACCCACTTCAATGGCGATTTTTCTTGTTGAACATCCTCTTCTTGTGAATCATCTTGACTCACATCGATGATGGAATCTCCTGTTCCATTCTCGTCAATCTTTTTCTCCACTTGCTTAAAATGATTTGGATGAGTTGTTGGATGCAGTGTCCAACATCGGGCAATGAGATGTCCTTTTTCTAGCAATGTGTGCAAATCTTTTGCATCTTCTATGCAAGTCACCTTTGCTTTTATTGTTTCTTTTATGCTATCATTCTCTTCCAGCATCTTGAAACTTGATGGTTAGTCGAACCATAATATGAACAACAACTTTTTCACCCATTCATGCATGAATATTTGTCGTGCTTAACATAATCATAAAAAACATGATTATAGGAATAATTATACCTTGAATGTTGCTTTGAATGTTCATATTTTTCACCTTCTTGCGAAGATGAACTTGAAGAGGTTCCAGCTCTCTTTTGAATACCAACAACAATGTTCATGTCCTTAGAGTTGTCACAACTCTCTTGTTCACCATAAGCTACATGTCTAAAAGCATCTTGTTGCAACATGGGTTTCAAACAATTGAATTCATCTTGATTACAAACTTTTCATGTTTGATGGTTTGAACCTGCAACAAGAGTCCTTCTTGGAACTATTTCAAGTGCCTTCATGGCTTTAGAACTTTCTCCATAAAGTTGTCCATAGCCAAGACCCAAATACTTAGGCCTTTCCTCAACCATAATTGGCTCAACTATGCCTTGTGCATGTTTGCCTAATCCTTTACCTTTATAGCCCGTTTTCATCATCAATTTGGACCCTATTCCTCTAGTGTGTTTTTCAAGTGAACCTACACATTTATCTTGAGAGGAAATTGAAGACAAATTTGAATTATTTACCTCTTCTTCAAGCATATACTTGGCTAAGGCTTCTTTGGCATCATGGAGCTGAATCTCCATCTCATGCATATTTTGAAGAAGTTCTTGCTTCTCTTTCTTCATAGCAACCAATTGCTCTTGAAGTTTAGTGCTCTCCCTTACATATTCATACAACTATTGCACCATATCTTTCATGATGTGAAAGTCCTGCTTCATCTCTTTATCAAAGAGTCTTGCAAAGGAGGAGGATTTAGAAACATCACTTGATGAAGTTTTCATCACTGTGTAAATGAATTAAATAACTTCAACAACAATTCACAAAGCTTCAAAAACAATTTGGCTGTACATTGAAGCTCTTCTCTGCATCTTGTATCTTTTCTTCAAGCAGCCTCTTTTGCAAACAATCCCTCTTGTGCTTCAAGGGTTTCCTCGAGGTCCTTTGGGTAAGGAGGATGCTTTCAACCTTCTTCCTTCTTGTCCTCTTTTGGAATTAGCTAGCATTAGTACCTCTTCACCTCTAGCAAACTCAAATTTGTAAGCATCAGTCAATTTGCAAACAGTTATATTCTTTGCACTGTTAAACACCCTTCAAGTCAAACAAGCAAGAAAGCAACCTTGTGCTCTGTCAAGCACACAACCTAGTGCTTTGATACAAACCTAATATGATATGGGTGTCTGAATTTTTTTGCTATGCAAGCACCTCCCACTCAATCAAAACAAATTAAGGATCTTCCTTATACATGCATGTGCGGAATTGAATTCTTGATTCAGGTGTATGTGTTTTGACTGGTTTAAGGCTTTATGTGTGAGCAACTAAACCTTTGTTTAATCTGATTACAAGCATGTACAACAACCATAAATTGCATAAAATTAACCAACAACACATAACAACAAACATAATAAAGGATTTCACCCTCAACACTTGAGCTACGTCTCCTTGGGCCTCCGTCAATGGACTTGGATCTTTGGGATTAGGATGGTCAATTCCTTTTACAAGCTGATGCTCAACTCCAATGGTTGTTTGGATTGTACCAATGGGTTTAGAATGCCAAAATACCCCTAGATTGACTGCTCAATCTCTGGAAATGGACCTAGGCTCCCTTGGGCTTGGCCTCTTCAGTCGGTGTCCTTGAGCTTCCCTTAGCTTCTCTGTGGCACAAAATCTCCTATAAGTCCTCTTCTGCTTTTGAAACTTGTTCTACTGTCTCCAACACATATCAATCATCCAAAATAGGTTGTTCATTTGCTCAGAATGAACTCAGGCTCCCCGTTCTATGCCTCCAACACCTGGTGGCACTGGGCTCCCTGAAACTTCTTTGTGGCTTCTTAGGCTCTAGAAGTATCCAAATGATTTTTAAAACCCCATCATTGGATTCAAAAGGTTCGAGATAGTCAAAAATGACTATTGGTTTCCTAAGAATGGCCTCTGGCTGCCCTGGCTAGGCCTCATTCTCCTGCTTGCTACTGGTGGCCTGTTGAAGCCTCGAAAATCACTGCTTTAAATGTTGGGGATAACCACCCTGTCGGGACCTTAAGTCAGCTCCTTTTCCGTTTGGGATGGTGGCTCCGACTGGATTTATAGGACTAGTTTCCTAATAATTTGAATGGATTGGTAATGGAATGTTTGAATGGGGGAAATGGGACTAAATGACTTGAAATGAAAATACTAACTAATCTAATTTAAATACTGATAAAGAAATTCTAAAAACTAACCGGAGTATCATATATGAATACAACTTAAAATTATTTCAATTGAACAATAACCATAAAAATGTATTATAGCTTAATTGAAATGTGCAACAACAAATAAAGATAACTCTATTTAAGAAATTAAACAGAGTTATATTCAGCATACTGTATTCATCATTGTATATCATTTACATACACTTATGAAAGATAAATATTTCTAATATACTCAAAAATGATATATATAAAGAAATATTGTGTAACGAAGTACATATAAATGATAACAAATTTAAAAGAGAATATCATATGACAAAAGAAATTAATAGTGAATAGATAAAAATACCGTATCCATTTTGAGACTTTCTAATGAAATCTGATACTCTAATCCAGCAATTCCGATGCAAAGTCAACTCCAAGGTACAGAAATGAAACTCTTAAAAATAATTCCGCACAGAATCACCAGATGTGACCCTTTATAAAATAATATATGAGTAAATGGAGTACAGAAATGTAATCTCCAAGTCAAAAATATTACAAATTAAGGACCCCTTTCTAAATGCATGTAAGGGGTTTAAATAAGTACCTAACGAAACAAAAGTAACTAAAATTATTCCTACAATCTATCTAAAATAAAAATATCTGAAACTGAAATGCGAGTTGTTGGTAGACTGGCTCATTGATCATTAGTGGATGTGCGAAGGTGGCAAATATTGAGCATATCTTGGACTTCTGTTGGCCGACTCATTTTTGAATGTAACTGCCCAGTGTATTTAGCATCAGAGAATTCATGAATGATACATTGAATAACATTTGAAAGGGCTTTGATGGCCATCTGTTCGCTGTGTGGTTTGATTAGATAAGACCACATATTATCCCATGAAATTCCTTGAAGTTTGCTAATCTGTTGATTTTTATTGATTATATCTTCCTTACACCTGGAATCAGCTATTTTTACTTTCGGTAATTCGCCTGGGGTACAATCTGAGATCAAATTGGTAGCGTATAAGCTATCATTAATCAATTGTGTTGCATTATTCATTAAACCTTTAGCCCTTGATATGGCTCTTTCTGATTTCATCAACTGTTGTTCCCATTCCATAAATAAAATTTCCTTGTGTCTTTCTTCAATTCTAGGAGGATTAGCTTTTCTTCCCTACTCTGTATCTTGCCATGAAAGGAATTCGGAAATTTTATCATCAGCATCCTCAATTTCTTGCCTAAGTGTGACTGATTTATCTATCAAAGATGATGTTACTTCGTACAAAGGCTCAATTTGTGTTAACTGTAGACAAAATTCATTTAACTGTTGAGATAGCAGTTTGTTTATTTCAAGAGCTTCAATTATGAATTGAGCTAACTTAGGATATTCTTTGAATTTGTTCAATTCTGATTGGAACATTTTTTCTTGTTCAACCTTTAAATTTCTCTCATTTTGTAAAAGATTTTGTAATTTTTCTACTTCTTGAGTCAACAACTGTTGTTTGCCCAGGGCTTGTTCATCAATCTTTTTATTTTCAAGGCTGAGCTGCTCTTCTAGTTGTTTAGCTCTGAGTTCTGCATCTTGTACCCGCTGTTCCAACTGAAAAATCTTTTGTTGATCACTTGCAACCTGTTCTTCAAGAATAGCAATTTGCATATCCTTTTGTTTTACTAGCTGTGAAACTTCAGAAGCTTTATCTATAGTGGAAGCACTATAGGCACCGACATATTGAGACAATTTAGTGAGATCCTCAGATGGATCCACCTCAGCATTTTTATAAACAACATTTAGAAATTCCCCTTGTGATGCCAAAAGGGCATCTTGATCTGTTCTCCTCCTTTTCCTTTGTTTTCTTACCACAGCCCTGTGTTTGGGACTGTAGAATATGTCTAAAGGAAAGATTTCTTCTATTTTTAGCATGATTTATCCAATGGGGTTTTCAGGAATGATTTCCACATCCTAATCTTTGGGATCATCAACTTGAGGAGTGTTTTGCAATCCTATCTGCTGGGCAAATTGTTGATATTGATTTAGCAAATGAGGAGAAACAACCAATTCAGTATCTACTTGTCCTCCAAGTTGAGAACCTGCATCATTCTTAGGTGTCGGTTCAGTTTTTTTACTTTCTGTAGTTCCTTTTTCAATATGTACCTGGGCATCAGTACGCGTGTTCCCTTTTTCTGTTTGAACTAAAGGCTTCTGTGTATCTTTTTGAGCAACTATTTCTGTTTTGGCAGTGTCGGCTTTGCTGTTGTCATCCTTTTTCCCTAGAACAGGATCAGCTCCTTTTACTTCTTTACCAGAAGTACTTCCTGCTTGTTGTAATGCTTTCTCCTGTGTGGGAACTCTCAACTGATCAAGAGGCACTTTAAGTAACCTCTGGCTTCTATACAACAAAAACTTTTTCAAGTCCTCGGCCTGCAGCTTGGACTTGGTTGAATAAAAAACTTGGGATATATTATCCATGGAAACAAATAAATCATCAAAAATGTCTGGTTCATGCTCGAACCGGGCAATCGAAACAGAGGTAGTAGAATCATACGCCACTTTTCTTGGGTCGTATTGTCTTCTAGGGATTGTTGAAAACTTAAGATCAGAAATCTTACCAACTTCTTTCTCAGCATGAGCAAAACTATTAAGAGTATAGTCACCACATTTAAAAGGGAAGGTAGGCCACATAAGCTTTTTATTGCTTTTCAAAATTCTAGACATTCCTTCAACTATCAGTTGATAGGAAATCTCCTGAGCTAACAGCTTATCTGGAACGTATAAGGGAAGGATATGTGGCTGAACAATACTCCCAAAAATTCTGATATAAGTGAATTTTTCTTCCCTGAACCAATCTCCAATAGAGGTCAAATCAGTCTTGGCTTTATTGGAAAATCTAGGAGGGAAATGACCAAAAATGGTTTGGTAAATTGGAATGAGAAAACCATGACAGACTCTATAAACATGATGTTTGAAATGTTCCTTCCATAAGAATTTGTGATAAACATGAATAGGGATAGGTTCTTTTGGAGTCCATTTCCAACCTAGCATGGGGAACTCAGAATTGAAACAGAGGGTGTCCAAAATATAAGCACAAAAATGGAAAGGGGTGGAATTCCCTGAATTCTTGTCTTTTCTGTACTCTAGAATTCGATTGGCTATCTTATCCGACAAAATGACAGCCCAGTCCATAATTTTAGAACTAATAGCAGAATGAATTAACAGGACCATTTGAATAAAAAATCTGGCAGAGTTATTGTTTCCGAACAACCTACACATCATTGTTGCGGCATAAAAATATGGAGGTGCGAGAGACTCCACAGAGTACATACCTGATGCCTCCTGCTTATGCTTCTCAGGATTACTCCTCCGTTCTTTGATTGGCTCTGCTTGGTTTGGATGTTCAGCGGCATATTCCTTAAGGAATTCTTTGTTGTAAATCTTTTGCAGGTTGGGAAGATGATACATTGCTTTAATATATTCTTCCCTGAATGATCTGAACACTGATCCAGAAGCATAAACAAAAGTCATGTTTTGAATGGTCACATTGTCAATGACCCATCTGATAACACCATAGTAGGGAAAAATGTTTGCCCGGGCAACTACTCAGTGTAAAAATGAATTTTCCAATGCATTGAGTTGAGTTTCAGAATCAAATTCTGAATCTTCTTCATTGGGAACATTTTCCTTAGACACAACAACCCTGGGTTTCTCTTTTTCAATAAAATTGTATACATTCTCCCATGTCATCTTTCCCAGTCCTTGACAGGAGGTGTCTGTGACTAACTTGAGCTTCGTCAGTTTCTCCTTGGGCGGCATGTTTAACACAGGAGCTTTTGCAACAAAAGCAGCTTTAGACTTTCTGCTTCTCTTTGACATTTCAGTGTCGGGCAAATTTTCTCTGGTTTTGCGAATGAAAGGATTCGAACTTTTGTTCTGCAATTAAAATGAGTGCTTTCAGCCGAAATAAAACACAATAATGAGAATGGTTATCCAAAGATCCGTTTATTTAATTACCATCTAATCTCCCCGTATTTTTAACATAAATGCTCTTCAAGGGGTCACATTCACATATTGAAAACAAAATAACCCATGATCTTTTGCTTGATTTTCAATTAATATTGTCTTACAATCGGAGATTGGCGCATCCTTGTAATAAATGTTTAAATTCACTTTTGATCCTTTGCGATGCGATGAATAAATATAAAGGCGAAATAACAATCGCATCGCAAGTCTTCAATGGTGCGTAAGATAATTCAACAAAATTTATTGCCGATCATTCGATTGCAACAATCACATCGCAATGTGTTTGAGAGAGAATGTGAAAACGCTTTTTTACCGAATCTCGATCGCATCAGAGATTTTACAATGGAATATACCGTTTAATATTATCTCCGAAAATGCGATTGCGATTAAGTTCAATTGCATCGGCATTTTAAATGGAAGGAATACAATGTTTTAACTCTCTTCCGAAACGCAATTGCGATAAATCGCATCGCATCGTTAAAAAATAAAAGTGCAAGACTTAATACTATTCCGAAATGCGATTGCGATTGAGCGCAATCGCATCAGAACTTCTCAAAGCAATAACAACTCTTTAAAAGAACTTCTCCAAATTTCCAATTGTGATTTACTATTCATTTTAACATATTTCTAAGTATAAAGTTTTTCTAATATGTTCAAAATATGTTTAAAAGATTTTAACTCATCGGATCGGAAAGTTTTTAAAGCCTATATACTTTGTGAATAAAATATGATATGCATCCTTTTATCTATGGAAAAGATATAAAAAAGGGGACCTATTTTTAAATGGGATTTATTCTAAAAATTTTAAAATGGGGAGGGTTGTTGTACAGTACAACATGGCCCTAATGGCCCTTGGAACTTCTCTGAAGCAAAATCATGCTCAGAAGTCCTCAGCTAGCTCTGCAAACCTCTCCAATGGCTCTAGAATGCTCGAATTAGTCAAGAATGACTCTTCATTTTCTCAGAATGGTCGAAAATTGAGCCTTCTACACCTTTTCCCAATATCTCCTAGGAAAACTCCATTAAATGTGGAGAACTCCAGTTAATTGGACTTAGATTAGGGCTGACCCTTATCTGCTCCGCCGATAAAGCCGTGTATTAAAATTTATGGTTAGGGTGGTGGACACATGCGCACTCCCAACCGTTAATGGCTTGACAGTAACACAACGGAACACAATATCGGAGTGTCATTAAACATACATGTTCACGATAAAAAATCGCTTATGTTTAAAACAAATCACACATAGCCTTAAACAACTTACATACACGTAGAACAGGGTTCTCAGGTCCCACAACATGCAACCAATCACAGTGCATTGCAAATCGCATTATAAAATATATCGCAGATCGGGAGATAAACATCTCGCAGATCGCACGTCACGGAATATAACAAACCCTTAACATTTAAACAATACAAGTGCTGACGCGAAGTTGCGGTTGTGTCACCACATTGCAATTCGACTGAAATACCTTTTCGCAGATCGCAAGATTTAAGATTTCACATATTGGAAATCTTAACCCATCGCTCTTCGGCTTATCGCACATATAACTCGTCGCACTTTGCAAGTTGAAATTTATACCATTAAAACTTATTCCTTGCGAACTGCAAAGTCGCTTCCCGTGCACTACGATCTCCATCGTTGATTTGGTCCTTGATCCGACAATCCTCGTTATCTCTCAACCTCTTCATTTCGCATCGCATGTTAAACAATTTAACTTTGCGAAACTCTTTAATGGTAAACTCTGTTCTGTGCGATGTGCGATGTTTCTCCACTGTGATGAGATCTCTCCCGTTGATCTCCCACTACTGCTTTTGCGATCTAATCACCACCGTTCAACCCTCGCTGTTGACTGGATCACGCATACCACCAAATCGTATCCCAATTCGATCAATGAAAAGAGGATGTCACTTCGTTGTGAAGTGTGTTGTCATGCATGAGGTCATGGTATGTTCAATTGATATGGTCATGCATTGATGACTGGACTTTAGCTAGAATGGTGTTTATGTGTTGGTACATTTATTTGTTATATGTCTATATGTTGTTATGATTATGTTCATACATGTATTATGTTGATTTGGATGATCTTGCATTCGAGGTATCCTCCCTAAATTATGCTAAGGTACATTGGTTTATTGTGATTTGGTTTAGCTGACATAGTATGCCTTGCAGGAAAGAGATCAAAATGAATAGAAAGATGGTATAATACAAAGACTCTCCATATGAATCAGATGAGTAGCGTGGTGGGCACTCTTCTGATTTGGTAGACACATTGAGAAGCTTCAAGGAAGAAATAAGGAGTTGCAAGGCAGATGATGATAGAATCATACAGGCACAAGAGAAAAAAGCAGACGTTAATGCAATGCTCCTTCAAAGTTTGTCAAAATTGTAGCGGCAACAACCACTTCAGATCAACCATGGAAGGAGGACAAAAGTAATGGGGCATATCGCAGTAGATCTCCTGGTAGACACGAGTCAGATAGAGTTGACACAGTGAGAGATGGCAGGTTGTCAGATACTCCGGATGGGAGGGGTGATGGATACATGTACTACTCTAGTTCTGGTTCTGATAGGCATTATGATTGTCATTGTTATCATTATCATCCTTACAAGAGGAGTGATAGGAGATACTTGTCGGATGAATTTAAGAAGGAAAATCCACCTACTTTTGATGGAGAGATGAAGAAACCACAGGATGCAGAGGCATGGTTGTTTGGTATGAAGAATTTCTTTAGGTTGCACAACTACTCAGAAAACATGAAGGCCATAATAGCTACATTCTACCTCAGAGGTAAAGTAGATATTTTGTTGGAAGATGTGAAGAACGTCAGAGATATTTAAGAGGAGGATCTGACTTGGAGTGAATTCGAAAGACTATTTGGGAAGAAGTATCTATCGTAAAGATACTATGATGACAGGGAAAAAGAGTTTTATGAGCTAAAGATGGGATCTATGATTGAAGAGGAGTACACAAGCAGGTTCTTGGAGTTATTGAGATATGTTCCTTACCTCAAGGAGGAGAAGGCTAAGATTCAGAGATTTATTAGTGGGTTATCGATAGCATTCAAAGACATGATTGAGTTTAATGAGCCTATATCATTGGAGGAGATCATTCACAAACTAAAGCATTGTTATGAGAAGTCAAAGCATAGATCTAAGACTAAATCGGACTGAAAAGGTAATGCAAGGAACAAAGGAAAATAGGACAAGAAGCGAGCAAGACCTCAGGATACATGTAACAAAGAAAATGTTGCACCACCTAAGAAGTTCAATACATCTGGCAGAGGACAGGGATTTCAATCTGAGGAGCAGAATAAGGATGAAGGTTCGAAGCCTATACAATGTTGGACTTGTGGAAAAGATTGTCGCATGAGATATTGTACACAACATTAGGGTGGTAGACAACAGATCTATAGTGCATAGGAGGCACATACAATGGGAGATGTTGGGCAGAGTATTCTCAGGATCTATGCAACGTTGGATAACAGGCAGGCATATCACCAGGCGTCTATTATCGATATGGATGGTAAGGTTTGTGATAAAGTTGTTTCTATTTTGATTGACCCTTGATATAATTATACTTATGTTAGTCCTGACCCGGTGGATAAGTGTGGTTTGAACAAAGAAGTGCATGCAGAGTCTTGGTTAGTGAATTTTGCTACAGGTACAAAGAAGAGAGTTCATCATTGGGTAAGAGTTTGCGCATATTACTTGAATGGTATACCTACATCAACACACTTGAATGTATTGTCGTTGGGATCATACAATATGCTATCGGGTATGGACTGGCTATATCTTCATAAGACCAAGGTAGATTGTTATGACAAGGCTATTGAATGTTTGGATGACAATGGGGAACAAAGAGCCCTACATGGTAAGAAGAAAGCAACATCAGTTAGGATGGTTACAACTATGCAAGCCAAGTGTAGTCGCAAGAAAGGGTGTGTGTTATTTGCAGTGCACATTTCTAGTGACAAAGGTAAGGAAGTTGAGGATGCAAATGTTTTGAGCAAGTACCTAGTTCTACAACTGTTTCAAGATGTATTTCCCACAAATATTTAAAAGTTTCCACCTCATAGGAAAGTGGAATTTTTTATTGAGTTGGTACCAAGGGCAGCACCAACATCTAAGGCACCTTACAGGACGAGCACACTAGAGTTGGTAGAATTGAAGTTGTAGTTGAAGTAAATGTTGGACAAAGGGTATATTAGGTCAAGTGTATCACCTTGGGGTGCACCGATATTGTTTGTGAAGAAGAAAGATGGTACTCTCAGACTATGCATTGATTACAAGAAGTTGAACAAAGTGACCATCAAGAAAAAGGATATGTTGTCGAGGATTGATGAGTTGTTCAATCAGTTGAAGGGAGAAGCAATGTTTTCGAAGATTGATACAAGATCAAGATATCATCAGGTATGCATAAAAAAATACGACATTCACTAGACAACCTTCTAGACCAGGTATGGGAATTATGAGTTTGTTGTAGTTCCTTTCGGTTTGACTAATGCTCCAACTAAATTTATGTGTTTGATGAATAGTGTGTTGCGTCCTTATCTGGACAAGTCTGTTATTATCTTCATTGATGACATATTGGTATATTCTAAAAATGAGGAAGAACATGCCAAACATTTAGCAACAATGTTGAGATTTCTAAGAGAGCATCACTTGTATGCTAAGCTTAGCAAATGCAGTTTCTTTTAGACAGAGGTACATTACTTGGGACGTCTTGTCTCCAAGGAAGGCATCACAGTAGATCTATAAAAGATAAGGGCCACCATGAAGTGGGTAGCTCATAGGAATGTGGATGAGGCAAGATGCTTTATGGGGTTAGTAGGTTATTACATGAGTTTCATCATAAAATTCTCACAGATTGTTTATCCTATTACATCATTGCAGAGGAAGGTAAGAAGCTTGAATGAACAGAGGAGTGTGAGGCTAGTTTTGAGCAGCTTAAGCAGTTGTTGTTACATGCTCCAGTGTTAAATATTACAGATTCAGACAAGGAGATTGTAGTATGTACAAATTCTTGCAAGAGAGGACTTGGTGGATTCCTTATGTAGGAAGGACACGCGGTATGTTATGAGTCACATAAACTAAATGAGCACGAAAAAAATTATCTAACGCATGATCTTGGGCTAGCAGTATTGATTGGACTAGACATGTTGGTAGAGATGGAACTTGAAATGCAGGTAATCAAGAAGAATTTGAAAGCAACACATGATAGGAAGAAAAGTTATTCATATTAGAACAATTTTTTTAAGGAGTTTCAGGTTTGGGAATAGGTGTACTCGCACATCAAGCCCAAGAAGAGCTCCTTGCGGATTGGATTTGTGAAAATTCCTAGATCCAAATAGATCTAATGAATCCTACTGCAACAACTGAGTGCACTTCTCCTATTAAGTAAATTACATTACATAATTAATTCAGATCTTAATTATTGGAGCAACTGTTGAAGCAACCTACACTAAAATTGATTCAGAAACAAGGAAACTAGACAAGGAATCATTCACACATATGACACAGTTATTTTTGGACTAATGTCCCTTGAAAAACCCAATGCGGGGAAACCGGTGCAACAAATCTGGGGGTTTTATTATTATGCAGTAGCAATGCTTGAATACTTCTTTAACTACCCTCAAGGGTTATTCAGTTACAGAGAGAAATACTGGCAGAAGAATTTTTGAGAAATACCTCACGCAATCACTAAGTTTTCGGCTTATCCGGATGAAGAGAAACCTGCCCTAGGGAGGCTCTGCGTAGTCCCAACATTGTAACTTGCAGCCTCTGTGTCACCCCCTTCCGGGCTTAACGTTCAACCCCAGCCAAATCATTTTGCCTCTGTGGATGCTGGGGAACAACCTCCCGGTGCCACTTTCTAGATCCCAGCCTCCGAAACTAATCCACTAGCAAATTCTGAAAACCCTTCTTCCTACCTCTACATTGCTTCTGCGTGAGCTTACACAGTCACTGCATCAGCCCCTTTCCTTTTGCGTTGGCTAGGCTAGATCACCTCAGCCTCTCTCTAATTGATGCTCCACTGGGTTGTGAAAATATTTCTCTTCGGATGTTATCTCTGCCCCTCACTTCTCAGATCTGTAGTTCGAATTTCTCAACAAACCGCACCCCAAAATTTTTGATCTTAGATGAATTCAGTGTCTCTGTGTGTTTCCAAATGACCCTCAAGCCTTCCTTTTATAATTTTCTCGTTGAAAAATCAACGGTCCAGATTAGATGTCTAATTGATGGCTAAGATTAAAACATGATTTGATCTTCGTTCTCTAGAATATTCACACTTTGTTTTATTAATACCCTTTAATTATTTAATTTCCCTAAGTTTAGACTTAGGGTCCCCATTAAAATAATTACTTATTTTAATAAAACATGAACCGAGTTGAATTTCCACAAACGTTTTATGGGTTCTTTGGAATACAAGTGTCTAAGCCTCCACACCGAATTTGAGACTTAGAGAACTTTATGATGCTACAAAAATCAACACTCCCTCTTAGCGAGGAAAGTGCTCTAGCAATAATGCATACTACATATTGCTCTGTCCTCGAAGCATCCTCCGCACTGTTGAAGTCCACTAGTCTCTGCGTTGTTGCTGCCACTATACTGCTGCCCATGATACTACCACTATCACTCCTGCATCTGTACTGCAACTCCCTCTCAAGTGTTGCATCTACTATGCTACTAGCACTGCCACTGTTAACACTACATCTGCATTGCAACTCAGTTGTTGAGAGAAACTGCTGAAAAATCACCCAAAAATGAACAAGTGTTCAGCGGATGCACCTCCGTGCTAAAGAATTTGACTGCTGATAGCTACTGCATTGTCCCTTTGATGCTTTGAATTGTTGTTGCTCTGCACTATGCAAGCACTGCTCTGCACCACTGTGCACTACGCTACTATTGTTGCCTCTGCTCTATGCTGCTCCAAAAATGAATGATGTTATCTACTGCATTGTCGTCTCCATCACTCCTCGGATCCATCTGAGTACTCCTTCATCCCGCTACTACTGATCATGGGCTCTCGTAGCAAGGTACAATCCATGAGATGGGTTCTCAAGGATCCTGCACAACTGAAGTTCAAATAACTACAACTCAATATCACCCCACTCCCCACTAGGTAAAGCGTGGGCACTCATGGCCACCTCATCCTCCTCGACTCTCTCAGATGTAACCTTCAAGTCATGCTTCTCATCTTTGTCCTTTTTCTTCAAAGGACATTGAGATGCATAGTGGCCCATCTCGCCACATTTGAAGCACTTGAAATTAGAAGCATCACGCTTCAGTTTCTGTTGAGCCTGTTGTCCCTTCGATGCAAGGGTTGTGTACTCCTCTTCCTCTGTGGATTTATTCGCTTCCACTGCTGCCATCAAGTTTGCACTTGATGAGGTCTCTCCTCAGCTCTTCCTCCTGAAAAGTTGCCCATAATTGTTCCCAACTAGGTAATATTGTTTGACCCAGTATGCTCTGGACAAACACCTGCCACTCCTTCGTGACACCGTTAAGGGCCATCTATACCATGGTTGCAGCTATAAGTGTAGCACCTACTGCCAAAAACTAATCTCAAACCTTCTGAAACTGCATAAGGTATGAAACCACACGCTTTCCTTTCCACATATGGATCATACAGAGTTTCTGCTCCAAGTACAACTTCTGTTGCTCGGAATATCACTCATACAGGTCATGCAAATCTACCACATATCTCTGGCAATATCTGGGAGTGGAAGAGACGTTCCTCCTCCTCTAGATCTTCCAGTTCCTCCTTCTGGATCTTTGTAGTGGCAACAGTGGCATTGGGGTCCGCATCAATAATCTGTCTCCCTTTTTCATTCCCCTTTTCAGGTTCTGATTCGGAGTCGGAGCATGCATCTGACTCAGAAGCCCTCATCTCGGCTACTAGCGACTGCTTGGCCCGACACTCACTTGTGTTGTGAGTGGAGCTCTTATGGAACTCACACCACTTTCTCGTGTCCTTCTTTGGCTTTGCGTCGTTATTTTTGTGGCTTTGACGGGTTGTCTTTAGCCGCCATGCCTTGGCTTTGTCCTTTTTTCTGCAGTTTGGAAGCACCTTTTCCTTGATTTTGATTCACAGATCCAAAGTCTCGCTTCTTCTCTTTGAATTTCTGCTCAATCTTGGCAGCATACCGGTATGCCGTACCAAGCGAGGAGATGTCGAGGAACTCCATTTCCTCCTGAATGTATCTGTGCAGACAGCTGCGATACTTTAGCACCAAATGTTTCTCTGAATCTTCGATACCCAACTTTGTGCGTAGGGTATGGAACAGATTCGTCAGCTCGTGCACATCTTGATCCCTTTGTTGTCGCAGCGTGGTCCATTGTATGTACTTGTCCTCATAGCTCCCCACGGGATAGTACTGTTCCTTGACGGCGTCTCGGAAAGAATTCCAAGTTGGTACGGCCGAGAACAGAGAGGGTTATGTCTGGTCCTTGTTCTCACAGTAGGTTTCCCACCAGTCCTTAACATGGGGGGTAGCTTTGAGGAGTGCAAAAATAATCTTCTCCCAGTCTGAAAAGTCATGAACAGAGAAATATCCTTCTAATAGATTCAACCATCTATCTACGGCATCTGCGTCTATTTGACCCTCAAATATGGGAATGTCAAAATTTACTCGTACCTTAAAGGGAGTCGCAACTCCAGAGTGGCTACTGGATGCAGATGCGCCGCCGGTGGGCAGCCGTTGAAGGATCTGAGCAAAGCTATCCATCATCGCGTTCCTTTGTTTTTCGAGGGCCTCCTCGAGCAATATTTTGATAGGATCTCCTGCTCCCTCATCTTTCTTTTCGTCCCCCATGGGCGTCCGTCGAGGTTTTCAAGGCTGATCTTGCAAAGGTTCCACCAGATCAAGCCCTAGCTCCTTATACCCCGACCTCGTTGGGGACATGCAAAGAAGGATCGAGAAAAAGCAGACCGCTCTGATACCACTGATCCAGATTTATGTAGGAACGCAACAGAATAAACATATAACCATAAATACATAGATGCAACGGAATTAACACTTCATTTCATTAATATCAAAGAACTGAAATTTGCTTACAGACAGAATGGAAATAAAACTAGCTAGGGCACTGGTAGCTATCTCTGAGAAGAGATGTGGCGGCTACAGGCCTCTGAACCGAGTTACAATGAGGCTCGAGGGCCTATTTATTATTGAGAAACAATGGAGAACCCTCAACATCCCAAAAACCTAACCCTAGGAGATGAAGCGCCAAAACTATGGGCCCCGTTTGGGTAAATTGGTGTTTCAACTTCCCAGGGACGTAACTTTGGCATACTATCTCCGTTTGACGCTCATGATACATCATTAGAAAGCTCTATCCGAGGACTACAACTTTCTCCATGAATATCATTCCGGAACGGAATGATATTTACTGGAGGCGTGATGCCCAAAAAACATCGTTTAGGGCCTCAAAACGGCTCCGAAAGTTCAGGACCCGAAAAACTGCTAAAAATAGTAAGTTATGCCGAAACTGAAAAACTGAAAGAGACAATGGTGGGGGCCCAAGTGGAATAGGCAGGTGGCCACCAATATCCACCTGGATCATTCCTCCCCCCTTAGGAAGCAATGGTCCCTATTGCGTTAAGTTCCTCCATGAGATGAGGAAATTTCTGCTGAACTTGGTCCCTGGTGAACCACTTTCCTTGGTGCAGGAGTTGGCCAGCTTTGACAACCCGATACAGTTGGATCTTCCGTTGGCGAGTGTTCTTGATTTTCATGTCCATGATACAATCTTTGGTGGCCTGTTCCATGCAGTCTGGGTTTAACTCTGTTGGTGTGAGTTGTTCTGCAATGTCTGAGGTGTCCAGTAGAGGTGGGAAGTAAGGACGAAGGCGATCCACATTGAATACTGGGTGCAGACCAAGGAATGGTGGAATACTGAGCTCAAAGGCATTGTTCCCTAAAGCCTCGGTGATGGTAATTCGTATCCAGCAGTGCTGCTTGCGTGGGGTCCGCGAGGCGCCCTTCTGCAAATGTAACGCATACTTTCGTCGCCCACCTCGGGAAAGTTGTGTGGCACCTGTTGATCATGGCGCCTGTACTTCTCATTGATCTGGCTCCAACATATCATGAACTCGCGGCGATGTGTTGAATGCGCTCGATGAAGCTACTTGCTTTGTCAACTTCGTACCAGGACATGAGCCGAATCGCCCCCGAGCACCAATGAACATGGCTACGTCAATGGGACATAGTGGCTGGAATCCCAAGCCCACCTGAAAGGGGTTATGGCCAATTGAACTGTGGAGAGCCCGGTTATAACTGTGTTGTACATAGGGGAGGCTCTCGTCCCATGTGCGTGGATGCTTTGAGTTGTACATGCGCAGAATGTGTACAATCATTCCGTTGACGACCTCTGTCTGGCCATCTGTTTGGGGATGGAAAGATGTGAACTTGGTGAGTTTTGTGTCCAACATTGACCAGAGGCTGGACCAAAATGTGCCGAGGAACCTGCTATCTCGATCTGATATGATAGACTATGGGATCCCAAAGTGCACCCACACTCGTTCAAAGAAGAGTTTAGCAGTGGCTTCTGCTGTGATATTCTTCTTACAGGCCGCCATGATGGCCATCTTCGAGAATCCGTCAACGACCACGAAAACACAGTCATTTCCATTCTTAGTAGAAGGCAGGCCCGACATGTAATCCATGGAGATGGATTCCCACGGTCGACTAGGGGTAGGTAGTGGAGTATATAGGCCTTGTTTCTTGATGGTCGGTTTGGCAATGGCACAAGCAGTGCAGGATCTGATGTGCTTCTCGACATCCTTTCGAAGGTTCGGCCAATAGAAATACTTCTGTAGTATTGCTACTGTTTTCTCGACCCCGAAATGCCCAGCGACTCGACCGTAGTGTGCTTCCCATATCATCTTGGCACGCTCGCTTGAAGGAACACAAAGGTGTCCCAGGTGACATAAAAGTGCATCTTGGAGGTGAAAATTTGGAACTTGCGTGCCCCCCAAGAGTGCCTTGTAAGTGTGGCCGAACTCTGGGTCACTCTCATAGAGAAGCGGCCAATCAGAAGTCTCGTGCCCACAAGAGTTGAGCACGGTGGTGAGCGCCACGATCGGTGGTCGGCTGAGGCAGTCTGCAACATTATTGGTGCTACTCTTCTTGTACTTGATGTTCAAATGAAACTGTTGCAGATATGTGGACCACTTCTGATGGCGATCATTCTGCAACTTCCCTTGTGTCTGTATGAACTGCAGGGGCCGGTGGTCTGTGTGGATGATTATTTCCTTCCCCAAAATGTAATGCTTCCATTGTCGACAGGCTTGCACAATGGAATATATTTCTTTGTCATAGGTGGGATACTTGCGAACTGTCTCAGACAATGTCTCACTGTGATATGCCACTGGATGTCCCTGTTGAGTAAGAACCGCCCCAATAGCATAGTCAGAGGCATCTGTCTCGATCTCAAATGGCTGCTGCAAGTCTGGTAAGGTGAGCACTGGGGCAGAACAGAGGCGATTTTTCAATTCCTTGAACGCCTTCTGTTGAGGTTCCGACCAAAAGAATTTTGCTCTCGCTCCTCCTTTTGTGACTTGACTCAAGGGCCAAGTGATATGAGAAAATCCCAACACGAACCTCCGATAGAAATTAGCAAGACCCAGAAAGCTGCGAAGCTCTGTTATAGTGGTTGGGGCTGGCCAATCCCGAATGACTTGGATCTTGGCTGGATCCACATGCACCCCCCTTTCATCAATAATGTATCCCAGATATTGAACCTGGGTCATGCCAAACGTGCACTTCTCCAAATTGGCACACAACTTGTGTTGCCGCGGTGTTTGGAGGACTTGTCGGATGTGATGAAGGTGCTCTTCCCAAGTCTTGCTGAAGATCAGAATGTCATCCAAGTACACCACTACGAATGAGTTGGTGAATGGCCGCAAGATGTCGTCCATCATCCTCATGAAGGTTGCTGGAGCATTCGTCAACCCGAAAGGCATGACCAGCCATTCAAAAAGGCCTTCCTTAGCTTTGAAGGCAGTCTTCCACACATTTGTCGACAATTATCGTCTACCCTAGAGACGTACTTAGAGCGTTATAGACCAAGCCTTTAGACATCTTAGCATACATGAGCCATAATATATCTTGGGTTGTCAATCCAAAAGCTCTCTTACTATCTCTGTAAAACAAGGAAATTAGTTTAAATGGAACCAAACTCTCTTAAGCCGATACAAAGATAAGAATAATGTAGGAACAGCATGCAAAAACCGCAATACAAAAGCATCGACAAGTAAGAGACAACGATCGCAAAGAGGCTACCAAATAGTGTCAGTAAACTAAATATCAGAAAGTGGATGCAGTGAGGAAAACATGAAGGAGAGACTAGTTAACATGAGGCTG